>NQII01005537.1:16396-158201 GCA_002778355.1 Clitarchus hookeri
TTCCAAGAGCAAGCCAAAAGAAAAAAGGACGCGTGGAAAAACTCTCGAAGAAGCTGTCAGGCAGAGTGAGAGATTTCTAAACGCTTGTCTGATCTTTTGAGATGGATTGTGAATGTAAAATGATCGAGCGTTTGTGCACTGAAACATTGAAGGGGCCGTGTGTTTGTAGTGGCACAGCTTGGGATAACACGGAGGATACACGGCTATAGACGTTTAAGTTGGAGACAGGAATTGTTGACGCTTGAACCCAAGCGACGGGTTAACACTAGAGGGCATATTCTACCACTGAGTTAATGATCCAGTTGACTGCAGTATAAAAGCCAGTGAAGGGAAACACTCGCGCAAGAAAAAAGTTACAAGAAAGACAAGACACGGTTGTTCACACAGGTTATAATGCTGTTAATGAACCGAAACTTTTTGCTATAGATTTTGAGGATATTTATAAGCAACTGAACTGTCGACAAGAAGGAACTAGGAAATTTCGAACATACAGAACACTTTATAAATTATTTACAAAAAGTCACTTGTAAACCTTTTTCTGAAGCAGTAAAAATATAGTTTATATTTCAACTGAAGAAAATAAGTAATATGTTTGATCGAAGGATGACATCAATATAAATGTACATAATAGTATTCTTCAGGATTGATTTTTACCAGTATTTACGTAACACCTTTATTAAACAACAACTGATACGTGGACCTATGACTACAATATAATATTGCTTCATGGATCTTCTCAACAGAGCTACGTACACAATCAGACCCCAGGGTTGAATGTACGATGAGCANTGTCGACAAGAAGGAACTAGGAAATTTCGAACATACAGAACACTTTATAAATTATTTACAAAAAGTCACTTGTAAGCCTTTTTCTGAAGCAGTAAAAATATAGTTTATATTTAAACTGAAGAAAATAAGTAATATGTTTGATCGAAGGATGACATCAATATAAATGTACATAATAGTATTCTTCAGGATTGATTTTTACCAGTATTTACGTAACACCTTTATTAAACAACAACTGATACGTGGACCTATGACTACATTATAATATTGCTTCATGGATCTTCTCAACAGAGCTACGTACACAATCAGACCCCAGGGTTGAATGTACGATGAGCANTATAATATTGCTTCATGGATCTTCTCAACAGAGCTACGTACACAATCAGACCCCAGGGTTGAATGTACGATGAGCATCTAGCGGCCAAAGAAAGAAACGTGACATACATAAAAAGATTTTTATAGGAATAGATTAAAATTTAGTATTGCTCTGTAACAGCACTCAAGCATGATTATCTGTAGAATATTACAGTCTACATTATTATGATTTTCCCCGCAGAGTTTGTCGGCTAAATTAATACATTCTCAAAGTTTTCGTTTTGAGTTCCAACCGTTATTGTTATTTTTCTACCGCTAAAATAAAAATAGGTAACCGTAATCTTAAGGATTGCGGTTCTTCCTCTCTCAAAAAAAAACCTTTGTTTATTTTGTTTTGGAAAAAGGGGGGGGGGGGATCGTGGTCCCTTTAGAATTTTTTGTGGCAATAGAAGTGTATTTTATTGATTACAGACGACGCAGTAATTTGCACTCAATAGCCGATAGTAAATCAGTATCTACAAATTAACTTGTTAACGTGACATAACATTTTGCAGGTTCTGTTTAACAATATATTCTTCCGGAATCAGAAAATTTTCCATTTCAGTAATTAAATCATTCCCGTAACAAAGCATCATTTTTTCCCACTTTGTGTAGGGCTATACAATACTACAGTGCAACAATAGATCTGGCACCATACATATATTTACTAGCGTCTGCCAGTATGTAAATAAACACTCGTTTTATACCGAATTATAAAAAAACAATATTACAAAAACTTTAAAATAAATTTAATATTGTAGAAAAACCAAATCACGAAATATAAAATATTGTTCTCAATGAAAACCATAAGCACCCTACATGATGTTAAATATATACGAACAAACTTCGTGAGGTGATTATTAATGCTAAATTAAGTGGCAAATATATGGGACACTTTCTACCTAAACTAAATATTAAGGACGAAATAAGTCCCCGAAAATGTAGATTTTGGAATGTATTATTGCGAAATATAGGAAACCCGGTAAGATGAAACTACAATTCGTGGAACATTGTTTTATGTTATCGGGATCTTCAATCTAAGAGTAAACTCACATTAATAACACTTCACGTTATGAAAACAACAGGGTTGGCCTACCTCCAATTGCCGGCAACTTCATTACCGTTGGGAATTATGTGCATTTGATACTGGTTTATGGAGCAGTATGGCCTACGAAACAAAAATGGTCCCCTTGTTACAACTGCCTAGAAATCCACCGTTTGTTTTTGAAACGCACACAAAGATTCCGCTAGATTACACTGCAACTATACAGCCCCTAATATGCAGTCAATACAATATACATGCGTGTATGGCCACTGCACAGCCAATGGTGGCGGACAATGTTAACACCTACCGTAAACAACGCTTACCATATATTAATAAGCATACACAACTGTTGTTCGAAGCACAGTTCACATCGCTGTACCAACACACCCTCATTGTCCCGAATAATCCCAGCAGCTGCAACGATGCGGGCGACGATATTCTCTTCGGATTCCACCGCGGTTTCATACACCACGCTGCGCATATAACCCCAGAAGAAATAGTCCAATGGATTTATATCACGTGATCGTGGAGGCCAGGGAACATGACCCCCACGACCTATCCATCGTCCAGGGAATACGAGATTCAGGTGATCGCACGCACATCACGTTGGAATCACATGGCCGCTCGTTTTTGTAACGGGACCGCTTCGAGTAATGTCGGCAGAGTTTCCCGCATAAACTCAGCGTACAAATTGCCGTTGAGACGATGTGGTAACAGGTACGAGCCAACCAACATGTTATGTTTTACGCCTGCCCAGACGTTGACACTGAATCGCTGTTGATCCCCGGCTCTTCGAAAAGCCCTGCGCTCTGCTCTTCAAGCAGAAAGGCCTGTGGACTTAAATGGTTATGATATGGATGTCGAATCAGAGTATAATTAATGTGCTAAAAATATTGTGATCCTTCAAGATCTTTACAATAATCTTGAGGATAAAACTTATGTTCAGTCATTTTCCAGAGTAAAGTGTTCATTGGCACATCTTGGTAGGCAAGTAAATAAATTATTGACCACACAAGTAGATAACCTGTATAATGTGCAAAGGTTTTCCCTGTGTAACATTGTGCAACAGGTCGAAAACCCGTTTTCTAGTATTTGTAAATCTGAAAAGCAATTTTCTGCACAGACGGGTACTGCTGCTACATCCCGTCCTCTTAAGGACTCAATTGCCTCACTTGGTATTAGTGCGCCACTAACTTGAGCGGTGGTGTCCTCCGCAGTTAACCTGGGTGGCCACACCCCTGTTTGTACCTCTGCTCCTGTTCCTCAGCCGTCAGTGCCAGTTTCTGTACAAATGTTTTTCACTTCACCGTCCACTAGTCAAAATTGCGATGTGGTTTTCACAAACCCACTCAGTATGGCTACCTCCATGTTACATCCACAGAGGACTGCATTTTCACCTGTTTTTGGAAAACTTACTAACAATCTAGAGCGCACGTTAAAATATTTTCCTGTAACTGATGGATTACACATTATGTTCCTTGAATTCTTGAAAATGATAATAAATTAAAACAAAGCAATGCTGTTCCTGATGTTCAACTTTTAGAACTTATATATCATTTTACCCAAGGTCCCCTGAGTGAGAGAACCAGTTTGGTTACTAATCAGAGTCTCTCCTTTTACAGATACCACGCAGATAGTTTAGGCTATTTGGTTCCTTCGAGACTTTTCACTAAGCTAAAACTACAACTATTTAACCTCTTAAAGGCACATAATGAGTTATTNATTTGGTTCCTTCGAGACTTTTCACTAAGCTAAAACTACAACTATTTAACCTCTTAAAGGCACATAATGAGTTATCATCTGTCTAAATCAGTAATATTAAGGAAGCAGGTAATATTTTAAGGTAAGGATAGCCTGGGATTGGAATTGTGGACNATCTGTCTAAATCAGTAATATTAAGGAAGCAGGTAATATTTTAAGGTAAGGATAGCCTGGGATTGGAATTGTGGACACCATTCTTGAAGGGCTGACACCTCAACGGAGATGTAGGTTAATTTTTTGTGGAAAACCCCACAAATTTGTCCCAGTTGGACCAAATGTCTATTCATTCTCAGAATATTGGATATTCTGACCAAATATGGGAAAATCAGGCTTCCCGCAGCATGAAATATAAAAAAAGATTTCAAAAAGAAAGATTCGGAAGTCAAACACAAATCTGAGGTTAATCAAATTGATGCCATAGCTAAATTAGACACACCCAAAGAACCTAATGATAATAAGAAAACCCACAAGTACCCTGGACATCAGACATCTTCGGGGGAGAAAATAAATCCACCAGTGTGTCATTGTTGTGGTAAATTAGGTCCCATTACACCCAGGTACTGGTTTCGAAAAAACTAACCCAGCGACCAGAAAATGTGAGCGCTCTTGCTCATCAGTCAAGTTTGAGCAATGCTCAATACAATGCTGATGTATCACTGTCCAAGAGACTGTCGTAATTCTTTCGACATATTTTCAGTCCTTCAGACACCAAGGAGTCTCAGACTGAAAATTGCATTGCTAGGGTCCANAATGCTGATGTATCACTGTCCAAGAGACTCGTAATTCTTTCGACATATTTTCAGTCCTTCAGACACCAAGGAGTCTCAGACTGAAAATTGCATTGCTAGGGTCCATTTTCCAAATATCGTTTGCATTCAGAGAGTTAATACTCCTCGTGTTGAAGTAGTTCTGGAGAGTTTTGCTGTAAACACATCAGTTGATTCGGGATCTGCACATACTATAATTTCCAAACTTATTGAGGATTTGAAACAAAGAGACTAGTGAAATACATTGAAACTACCAAGCTTAGATGTTACACAACTTCTGGTGAGCCCTTGCTAATCTCAGGTTGTGTTATTATTAATTTAAAGATATCATGTTATACCTGGATGTGTAAATGTCTTGTGGCTGAAGACCTAAGTTCTGACTTCATTCTTGGAGCTGATTTTATGGTTTTTTGTGGAATGATTTTGGGTATACAAGATAAACATATCTACTTAAAGTTCAGACATTATGTTAAAATTATTTTTGTTAACATTGAGTCAAAGCAATGTCTTTCTTCTGTATATGAATATCAACCATTTAGTGTTCCTTTTGGACATTTAAGTGATGCACAAAGTCTGGATTTAAAATAATTATATGTCAAATTCCCTAAAGTACGAGTACTTACCTCTGAACTTAGACTTACAGATCCTTTAGAATATGAAACTAAGTTAATTGATAAAAAAAATATATCAAAAGTCATCCCTATCGTTTGGCACCTCCAAAAATGCAGTTGCTGAGGCAACAAGTGAAGGATCTGTTAGACAAGGGAGTTATTGAACAGTCAACATCCCAATATTCTAGTCCGGCTTTTATGGTCCCAAGACCAAATGGTAAATAATAGATGGTTGTTGACTACCGTAAGATTAATCTAAAAATCGAAATTGAGTCTGTCACCTTACCAGATTTACATTCACCCTTCCACTGGTTTGGAAGGGCAATTTTTTTTAATGCTGTCTATCATCAAATTCCTTTCAATCAAGTTTCCAAACCAGTCAAAGCTTTTGCGTTCCTTGAAATTTATTTCAGTTTACCCATGTACCTTTTGGTTTAGCTACATGTGCACAAGTGCTGACTCGTTTGCTGGATATGATTTTTCACGATGTTAAGTTTAAATTTGTCTACAATTATTTTGATGATTTGGTAATTTATTCTGAAAATTTTGGCAACATCTCCAACATTTGAAAGAGGTACTGTCGCATATGAAGAAGGCTGGGCTGACTGTCAACCCCAACAAGGTGAAATTTGCGGTACAGGAAATTTCCTTTTTAAGGCACAACATTTCGTCCAAAGGCATTTCTATTGACGCTGACCGCACTAAATCAGTACGCGAATTTCCACCACCCCACGATGTAAAGATCATAACCCGCTTTATTGGTGTGGTTCAGTTCTTTGGTAAATTGATTCCCCATTTGGCAGAGAAAGCTGCCCCTTTAAATAAGTTAAGTAAAAAGAATGTCAAATTTTAATGGGGTGATACGCAGCAAACTGCTTTTGAAATTTTAAAGAAAGATATTATTAATCCCCCAGTTCTTCGGATGATGGATTTTTCAAGAACTTCTATCCTTCAGACGGATGCTTCCAGTTTGCTTGTGGGGGCAGTCCTGGCCCAAAAAAATTGATAGTGTCCGCCATCCAATTGCTTTTGCATGCTGAACTTCAACATCCCAGGAAATAAAATCCACCATTTATGAGTTAGAATTTTTGGCTGTTGCTTTCGGGATTGATAAATTTAGACAATATATGGAACACAGAGAATTTTTGTTGGAGACAGACAATCAAGCCTTGTCATTGCTCTTGACTCACCTACGGCAGTTAGGCAAAATTGGTCGTTGGATGATGCGCATTTCCTCATTTAAATTTAAAGTGCAGCATACAAAGGGCACACAGAATGTGGTCGCTGGGGCGCTTCCATGTATGTTTGAAGGCAAAAACACTGAAGTGGATGATGTGCCGATAAATTGTAACCTTTTATCGGAATTCCTTTTGGTGTTCACAGACATCCAGGAGCATCAGCACAAGGATAATGAATTGCAAAATATTATTCAAATTTTATGTTCTGGAATTTAGCAAAAACCTTATATTCTGTCAGAGGATATTTTGTGTTGTAAAACTAAGGATAATAGAAAGTTATTTTTTGCCTGTCCATCTACGACCTATGGTCTTACAGTATTTCCATTCCTCTCCGGTTGGTGGTCATCTGGGCACTTACAAGACGATTGAAGCAATACGAAGTAAATTTATTTGGAATGGTATGCATGCCGATTTAGCTGAGCTAGTTAAGTTGTGTTCCCTCTGTGCCCTAAGTAAACCAGCGCAAAATACCCACTTGGGTCTCCTCGCCTCAGATGTTGCACAGAAACCGTTTGAAGTTGTATATTGATTTTGTAGATTTATTCCCAAGGCGTGTGGATGCATTTTCAAAATTTGTTTTGCTCGTCGCTTTTAGAAAAGCTGACTCACTTTCGACAGTAAAAGCTTTAGAATCGCACATATTGCAACATTCTGAGATTCCTTCACCATTGTCTCTGATAATGGTCCTTAGTTTTTTATCGGTTTTTCAATAATATGTGCTTTGTGAATAGCATTCGCCATATAACTTTATCACCTTACTATCCACATCCCTCTCATGCGGAAAGGTTTAATCGAAACCTCCGTTCTGCGCTTATTGTTTTCCATGAGAAGGAGTATAACAACTGGGATAGGAATATGTCATGGCTACAAATCGCATTTAATTGTGCCCGGCATGAGTCACAAAAAGCCACACCTTTTAGCCTTATGTTTGTGAATACACCAAATAATCCTCTGTCAAATCCTTGGAGTTTAAATGACCTTCACCCTGATGACCCTAAAGATATTAAGGAGGTCTGGGCGGCAGCCTTGAATAATCTAAAACGGTCTCACATTAACAGCCGTATTAAATACAACCCAAAGACGGTTGATAGCCCTTTTAAAGTGAATGGCCTGGTTTTCTATAAGGCACATCCCACTATTAAAGCTGTTGACATTAAAATGACTAAACTTTCGTATAGATGGATTGGTCCATTGCAAATACAACGTTTCCTTGCCCCTGTTACTGCAGGTCTTGCTGAACCCTAAACAGAAAAGTATATTACGAAAGCTCATATTTCACATTTTTTAAAATTTCATTCACTACTCCCAAAATAAGGTCCTTATTTTCTGTTGCGGTTGTTGGAGCTGCAGATCCACACTGCATACATATTTTGTCTTGTGTTTTGTTTGTTTAGTTGGCCAGTACCAACTTCTTTATTTTTGAGGCCCTGAGTCGAGTTTGACCATGGCCTTATCACCAATGCAATATAGTCCTTTAGGGTTTATTGTATTCTTCAAGCATTTATTATTTTATTGTTCAAAAAATTATGCTACTAGAATTAAGGTATTTTATTTTATTGTATGTCATACATGTTTGTCTTGATAATTGATTTAATTTAGGCATTTTGAGATATATTCTCGAAGAAATATGTTATTTTGGATGTTATCACATAAAAAACAAATATGGGTGATATCAACATTTATTAGTTTATAGGGGAGCGTTTTGTTTGTTTTAGCTTATTTTCGGTAAGGAGTGTTTGCGGGGGTTGCCATGTCGTTGGCTGTGCATATCTCCCTGGCTACAATATCCGTTATATGTGTGTGTTTTGCAGTGACGGCAAATCAACTTGAAACTGGTTTAATTTTCGAAAAGCAGGACAATCTTTATTTTTCTGATAATTATTATTCCATTTTCCTGTATTTTAACCATGTGGGATTGCAAGATGAGTGTTTGTAATTTGATGACCTATTGAAAACAGTGCTTTTGGTTCATGATAAGACGTTAACTCATTTACCAACGAACACATACTTTGACCAAAATTTTAATCTTGCTATTCAGCAACATGAACAATTCCTTTCAGCTTTCAAAACATAAGTGTCTACTTTAACTTAATTGTTGCCATTTGACAGTAATCGCCATAGGAAAGGAATCTTAAATTTTTGTGAAAAGATACTAAAGACTGTTTTTGGAACCCTGAACAGTGATGATTTGGACAATTTAGAAAGAAGACTAAATTCTTTGGCTGAATCCCAAGATAATATTTTAATTAATGTTGCAAATCACATTATGCTAATTAAAACTCTTGAAAATCGCATTCTGAACAACACTAAATACATCCAAAGATTGGCTTCCAATTACGTAGAACATTATACATGATAACCTTCCCGTCTCACAATTGAATTAAACTTTGCAAGATGCTTTGTCCATTATGATTCGAATCAGTTTTTGTGTGAACTTAAATACCATTTTATTGCATGTTAGTGAGGCATTGTCAAATTCAAGACTTGAAATGTTTAACCTGAAAAATGCCATTGAAGTTAGTGTGCATGGCAAGTGAAAGTGAACTTTATTCCCTCCAAATGTATTTATTTATATTCTGAGCAGTATTCAACATCTGATCAGTTTACCTCTTTATATGATTGCCCCTAACTCATCGAAAAATCTCTATATTTACTATGGATTAAGTTCTATAAAAGCAATTGTTTTAAACTCTCATCTTATAAACGTAATTGTAAATGTTCCACTAGCGAAAAAACATAGTCTTTTTGAACGATGCCATGTTTTCACATTTCCATTTTTGGGTCCAAATCTGGATAGTTATTTGTTGTTAACTCTGAGTGAGAACTTGATTGTCAGTTTGGAAAGAAAATCTTTTGCACATATTAATGCCAAAGCTTTGTCTGGTTGTAAGACACATTGACGTCATCCTCACTGCTCCACTCGGGAGTAAGACCACTGCTGCTCCACTTCTGCATCGTGTGTGCACATTCGTGCGTCTCGTGCACGAGCCCCGGCGATTCATGCGGGAACCGAATTATGAACCGTTTCACGACTCGCTGGAGCTCTGTCCCGACACGATTAATCTTCTGTATGTGTGCGTGCAGTGTTAATTTTATAATTGCCCCACAAAATAGGTTTAATGTGTCACCAGGGAAAGTGTTATCTCTTTAAAATCCCTGCTAGTTAATGTGTAAATTTCTTTCGAGTGAAGACCCACGTGGTCGTGAAATCACTTTCATCCACAGCGTGTGAACGCTCATAATTCTTTTCTAAATGTTTCACTGATGACCCTGTGTTTAGTTTGCTTTTAAAGGGCGTAAATTATAGTCGAGAATAATCATAACCTAGACAAGCAAAAACTCTATCAGTTCCGGCTTCTGCCTTCCCAACTTGACAAACTTAAATTCTTGTGCTTTGTGCTCTTGTCTTAACGTAATTCAAATTAATTTTTATATGTCTTTTGACAACCTGAAAATTATGTATTTAATTATTTTATATCTTCATGTGCCTTGCCGGCCCATTCCAGCCTAAGTAGAGTAAGGTATCAGAACAGCTAATTAATATCCAGATGGACTCAGAAACTTTAGATACAGAAACTACCTTCTCAGAATATTTTCGCAATTTCTTTCAGTGTCTCTTGTATGTTTAATTATGCATTACAGTGTGCTTGTTGTGTCATTTGTGTATGTAAATATCCCTCTGTGAGTCGGCGGGAGATCACCGGCTGGTGCCTGGCCATCTTGCTCCAACTTGATAGTCACAACTTAGTGGGCGTAGGAAGTACACGCGTATCGCGGGAGCCTTCATGTCTGTTCGAACTTCATATAACTCTCAACAGTGTAACGTAACATACTTGAAACTTTGTCTTTTCTTAAGTTGCTCCACATCCGTGATCGTGCTTTCATCTCATTCTGACTCACCTCCCCGGAGACGTATTTCATTTAATTTCAGCACGTGCCTAACAGTACTTTTCTCTACGTCGGCCTATGGCAGGCCTAAATGCCTTGTCCACATAAGTCTCGGGTCGTTGTATTGAATGTACAGTGTTTTGTCGCTTTTTTCAATATAACCATTCCTGATCCNCCATCTCATTCTGACTCACCTCCCCGGAGACGTATTTCATTTAATTTCAGCACGTGCCTAACAGTACTTTTCTCTACGTCGGCCTATGGCAGGCCTAAATGCCTTGTCCACATAAGTCTCGGGTCGTTGTATTGAATGTACAGTGTTTTGTCGCTTTTTTTCAATATAACCATTCCTGATCTGAACCTCCGTTCCTTTATTACGTACGTACATCAATACCTTCGGGACCTGGCCCACTCCAGGCACTCCACTTCTATGCCTAGTGCTCTTGCTGAGGTTGTATGAGTGTGTAGATAACATAGACTTAACATAATTATACATGTACGTTGTGAGGGACCGCCACGTGGCTAACGACCCACCACGTACCTGAGGAGAATAGTCCATGTGCTCACCCGTGATATAGATGAGCTGGCACCCTAACGGTAAATATTCAGTTTCGCTGGACAGAAGAATATTTGTTCACAAAATTCTGCGTCATGTGTAAGGATTTGTCTCTAATCCAGCGCGTCCACGTCCCTCACTCGCGCCAGAACCACATTAACATGGAGTGATCTTATTATCCCACTGTTTTCCCATTTTTTGACGGTCATGTAAATAATTTTGAATTTTATTTGTTACTTGGTGAATATTTTTTTGTCATATGTGATAAGTCATTTGTGAATTTAAGTATCCCTTTTTTGTGGAAGACAAATTCAGTTTGGCTGTTTGCTACAAATGTTTCCATTGATGTGACATTCCTTTGTATGTCTACTACTCAAGCATTCCAGCGTGTTACTTTACCACTCAGTGATACAGGTTCTGTTACAAATTCCACTCATTGTGACATAGTTAGCCAGTCATTCAAAACATTTGGTGCAGTAAATTCTGCCATGCGTTTTCTTCAATCGTTGCCCACCATTTACATTCCTTAGTTCAACACTAACTTGACCGCTCCACATTTCTCAAAATTAAGTCACCTTTCAGTCAAAGACTCTCTTGTGAAGGAATAGGATACCCTCATTGCTTCCCAACCCCATGGCACTGACTTCCATTCTGTCCTCTATCTCCTCTGTTCTTCGCAAACCTCAAAACCTAACCATCTTCTTAATTTTACCGCTGTTGCTGTTTCTGCATTCACGATTCTTGATGTTGTTATTGTAATTACTGTTTTTTTTATTTACACTGTTATATCGCTCTAAGTCCCCTCCTCGACATTGTTGTCCTGCAACCTTGCCTGAGCATTCTGTTGTGGTTACCTTACTCACACCCCCTGCTTATGTAGTAGGTTAATTTGAGTATTTGTTTGCGTAGTGTAGTTTAAGTGGTATAAAGTGTGTTTGAATTGTAGAATTTTAGTTTGTAAGTCATTTGCTGTCACCACGGTCCTTTTTCAGACGTGGTCTGTCTTGGGGGGATGAGTGTGTGCCGTTTTTATTTATTGGCACACTTTGTTTCATAATAATTATGATTATGTTAAGTTTTATTCTTTCCTTATAAATCACAGCTTTTCTGTTCTGGTTTCTACTTCCATCTATCGTAGAAAGTTTGAATTCATTCAAATATATTTGGTCTCTCCAATATGGCATTCACTATTAAATATTTCAAATATGTCAAAATGATATTTAAGTAAAACATGTGACAGAAAATTCTGTAAGTTGTAAAAAAATATATAGTAATTTGTTAGTTTAATTTATAAATATCAAGTATGACTTTTCAGTAGGGACTTTCTTTGGCACACATTGTCATAACTAATTATAAGGATAATATCTTAAGTCATGTTATACCATCTACAAAACATAATTTCTTAATTAACTAATACTATTGCTTATGAAATTATTTCTAATGCCTTATGTTTTTTGTGCTGCACGACGATCATCCTATCGATATCTGCAATGTTGTAAGTGGCAATCACACACAAGGTCATCTTTGGTGTTTATGAATGTTTCTCTCAACGATTTTCGAAATTTGATTATTCCTTCTTTTTCGTCCTTGGTCATTTTCTCAGCCAAGTAACATCTCGAATGTATTGCTGTTTGGCATTTTGCCTTTTTTCTACTATCTGATGGTTTGAAATTGGCAATCACTGCCTTCGGTGAGTAATACTAAGTATTGCGTAATTGTTTACCTTTAAGTGTATAACCTAATTCGCGTATTTTACATAATTATTTTTTCAATTTTTAAAGTGTAGTGCACTACTTGAGCTGAATGCGGTTCTCAAGTTGATGGATGTCGAGTTACTAGACCTGGAACTTCTGAAAATGGAATTCTGATCGGGTGCAACCTCTTCACCCGAGGCAACATGCACTGTTAAGGCGCGTTCTGCAATGACACGCACGCATATACGGATCATGGAAGCGGACGTATAACGTACTCCGTTTCAATCACCTGAATGTCTGTCTGGAATGTATGTCTTCCCTAATAACTTTTAAACCCGCAACAGAATTTTACAAAACTCTGTCCGCATAAAGTATTCAGCGAATACAAACCACTTTTATAGTTTTATATCATGCCGGATACTTATTTTCAAAATGACGGCCATTTATATAATTTAGGGCACCATTTTACATCTAGGTAACTGTTTCATCTCTTAAAACGAAACTTGGTACGTTGATAGTGCATAAAGTAAGCATTCAAATTGAAAAGTGATAATGTTTTTAGTCCGCCGTTTTGTTTAAGATAATGCAGCATTAATAAATAAAGCTATTACTTAATATATTGGGAACCACTCAATGTATTAAAACGAAATTTGGTACGCTGATAGCATGTAACATAATAGTTAAATATTGAAAATAATAAAATTACAGGTCCGCCTTTTTGTGAGATAGTGCTATATGAAAAATTTACCTTTTCCGTTATATATCAGGAAATACTAGACCGATTCTTGCCAAATTTAGATTATAAGTAATAATAGTATAGGCCGTGTTAATACATACAATTTAAATAATTAAGATATTTATTTTCAAAATGGTGGCCATATAAATATTGTATAGTTTATTCACTATATCTACCATGTAGTTTGACCTATTTAAGCCAAACTTTGTATGCTGAAAGTATCTAATACGAATACCAAATGTGTCAATATAGCACCTTGTACGCCATTTTGTAAGATAGCACCACGTTAAAAATAAAATTATTATGATTCTTACCCAATTTGACAATCAATTAATACTACAATAGGTCATTGAAGTGACATGTTTTAGTAGGCAAGACAATTATTTTTAAAATGGTGGGGGATTGTGCCGAGACAAGTGTAGAGTTTCCGTCTAAAATATCCAGTGGATTTAAAGGTAGTGGTAGATCGAGTTTTAGTAAAGCATCCCTTGGCGGAATATTCTAAAGTTTCCGTTTTGCAGATAGATTTCCAACCGTAACCAGGTCCTGAGAAGGAGACTAACGTGAGCATATCAACAGGTTCGCGACATAACCAAACTGAGCATATAGTAATGCAGCAGAGAAACACTGATTGGCACCTCAAATCTTTGTGGTGAGTATCAAGCTTCATCACAGTGAAAACTTTTTTCTACATCCTTAAAGGATATGCAATATTTTTGTGGTAATATGGTCCATATTCGCGCGAAGTGTCACATGCGGTTACAACTTTTTTGGATTAATAGAGTACAAAATTTTAGTTTGAAACAATGTCATAGCATTACCAAAGGGAGTTGTGTCACTTGAGAAAAGTGAGAATGTGGGATTTTCTCTGGCAGATGCTGGGATAATTTATTCAGTGTGTAATGCTCGGTTCTAAATAAAGATTGGGACATTAGCATAGAAACCTCTTTTCTTAGTATTGCCTGGATTAATGAGTTATTACTTGCTTTGAATTTTTTGGGGAAGACACATGCTTCGTTAGAAGTAGCTTATAGGGTTTTATATTTGGGTTTTGCGTAAGTCATCCTGTAAAGCTACTTAACAAGAGTATGATGTATCGATTCATGACAGTGAAATCATTACATAATAGTTAATAGCAAGAGATTCAGAAGTTAAGTGTGGAATTTTCGGATGTAGTAAGTTCAAAGATTGGGCATTATACCCAGAGTCCGATTATATTAAAGCCAGTTATGTCTATGCCATATCAAGTATCACCTCCATAGGTAAGAGCTTTTTGGAATTTAATTAATAATTTTAGGGAACAGTATATTATTCAGTAATTTCATAGTGCATATTCTAGCAAGTCAGTTTTAATTGCCGAGAAGACGTTAAGGCAATATATCTCTAACATGTGATTACTGGGCTATAAATAAAAAGATCTGTGTTTACCCATCCCCTCTCCTCTCAAATTTAAAGTGTATTGAAACATTTTGGGAAGTTTAGGTATTTTGCTATCCTGTTTCTCAATTCAGTATTCTTGCAATGTGACCTGCGTTGAGATCATTGGAAAATATGGGCGTTTGTGACCCGTGGGGCCACTACTAGTGGAAGTGGTTACCAATGGGAATAAATAGTGGGCCTCAGGCAATGTCACAAATATTGCTCAAGGTGTTGGATCAGTATCAAAATAATTTTCTTTTCACATCTGATATTGATGGTGCATGTGTGTATATTACTACTTTTAAAGAACATTTACGTACAGCTTACTGCTATGCTCAAAGCTGATCTAGCATTTAATCCAGACAAAATCATACGAGTTAGAAGTCATGTTAAATACTTGCGTTTTATCATTTCTGATGGACAAATGCTAATGGACTCCGAGTAAATTAAGCCGATTGTCAATTTTCCGGTACCAAAGAATTTTAAAGCGGTTAGGCGTTTTCTCAGCATGGCAGGTCTTCAAAGTTCATTCCCGCTTTTTTGCAGAAATAGTCAAACCTTTGAATGCGCTGAACATAAAAATGTATATTTCCAGTGAAATGATGATGAGAACAATGCATTACGTAAATTGAAGGAAATAATTTCATCGCCACCAGTTTTAGAGCTTCCTGGCTTTAAAACTGTTTGTTTTTAAGGTAGATACATGCACTATTATACCTTTTTGATACATGTGTCAGAAGGTCGAGAATTTTTTTATCCTAGTAGCTTTTGGAAGTAGATTACTGACACCGGCAGAACACAATCACACAATGTATAGAAAGGAGATATTGGCTCATTTTTATAGGATGGATAAGTTTGCTGACTATTTGGAGAGCAAGGTGTTTATTTTGCATACAGACAACCAAGATCTTAGTTCGATTCTTTCTACTGAGAAGTCGGCAGGCAAGATTTCACAATGATTGGTTAGGCTCATAAAGTATGAGTACGTTCAAAAATACTTAAAAGGGGTGGAAAACAGTGTTTCCGACAGTTTATCTCAGCTGTTTGATACTGAAGAGTTTCAAATTGGTGAGGATACAGGACTAGGTGATGTATCTGTTACAGAGGAAAATAAACCAAAATCGGAGGTTGAACAGGTAGGAGTGTTGCAGACTTTCCCTCAAGCATATATTTCCTTGCAAGAACATCAGAAAGATGATACCGAATGTGACGACATTCGTAAGGGCATCGTTTCTGGTACCACTTCTTGTTATGAGATTAGGAACAGATTAATCAGTTATGTTGGTCGTAAGGATAGATTTAATATCTTTTTACTCAAGTATTTGCATCAGATGATCTTTCAATACTACCTCCATACCTAATTTGGATATCATTTGGGTCAAGATACGACATTTTCTCGAATTAAAGAAATGTTTTATTGGCCTAAAATAAGATATTAAGTTGAATTGTGGGTTTCTCGACGTGAAGCCTGTCAGTAAGCTAAGCCCCGCAGTACTAGGGCTGCTGTGCATTGTTCTGCGATCGCAGCTAAATATCCTTGGAAGCGAGTTAATTGAGCAGTTTTGAACCATTGCCACGAACATATTCTGAGTTTTCATCATTCGTAGTTGTGGTAGATAGTTTAAGCAAATTTGTACTTTTATTCCCCTTGCATAATATGAAGTTTGTAAAAATTTGTAAGATATTGGGACATTGTTACCGATTTTTGGGTAACCAGTAAGTTTAATTATAGGCACTGCTATATACTTCTGACCATACAAAAGCAGTGGCTAGAGTGCTCGCCTCCAACCAAAGCGAACCAGGTTTTATTCCTGATGGGGCTTCTCCCAAATTTTCACACATGGAAATCGGGTCAAACGATACCGCTGGTTGGCAGGTTTTCTCGGGCTCCCATTTCCCCCGTCCATGGTTTATGACACTTCTCCATACTCACCTCGCTTCACTTTCATCGGTTCTCAAGACCTCGATTTTAAGAGCCGCTCAAACCTCTCCATCTTTCTCTCTCTGTATTTACCTTCTGCTGGAATAAAGACTCTTGCTTTTCAATGGAGTAGTAAAACGATTCAGAACTCTCCATACTATCCTAAAGCAAATTTAGTTTAAATATACACTGTAATCGCAATCTTAAAGCTTCATTGCGAACCTTCCAGATTCAATCTTCTCGTGTGTAGGAGTAGAATTTGTAACAGTTGTCTTTGTCCTTTAATAAGGAAACAAGCGACGCTTCAAAATATGTCGTCTCAGTTATTTTTAGGGAGAACTTTGTTTCGAACTTTCTTAAATGTGTGGAGTCTCCATTCTTTCCGCTGGGATTCTATTGATCTAGCCAATATTACCGATTTTCGGGAAGAGCTTAAAAATTATTTTTAAACAAGTACCTTCATAAAATAGTTGTGAAATACAATTCAATTGATGGTCGTCCCATTGATTTCAAAGTTGGGGATAAAGACCTTTTGGAGACTCACTTTTTGAGTAAAAATAAGTGTGGCTTAAGTGCAAAGTTTGCCCCCAAATTATGTAAGGCCTTTCATAATCAAGCGTCCCCCCCCCCCCNCTAATCTCATGTCTCACAGTTGAAAGTGTTTCAATATTGTAATAATCCTTGAGTCTGAAGACGTAACTTCATGTGACATGCTTATTTTTATTTGTTTATGTTCATTGTCATTAAGACATAAAAGTTTGTATTGCCATACATATGTTTTAAATAAATTTATAAATGTAAAAATATCCCTTTTTGGGTAGGACATCTTAGGAGTAGGGTTTAGGAAAATCCCAGAACAGTGACTTATGTGGTTTCGAACCATACTATGGGATATGATTAAGAGGTGCCAGGATATTGGTTATTAATGGTGGTAGCAGGATGTCGACTAAAATCGCTGTGACTAATGCTTGTACACTATTGTTGTTATTCCATTTCCATAGACGAGTTTTCCTGAGATGTGACCTTTCGGATGGTGACGAGATGCGGCTACTTCATGCCATGCAGGAGGTTCCGAGGATGTCTACAGAATGGAGGATAAAAGGATAGCCCTCCTTGTCATAACATTTCGTGTCGAAGCGATGTTGGTTCCCAGATCATGTAAGGTGATGTCTTCAAGGCTGATCCAGAGGTTGTTAACAGTCATCAACTTCGAGTTGCTGCTGTTGGAAGCGTCTATTTTTTATAATAAAGTTTAAGGTAGAGCTCACGAATCATGTGCAGATGACTTTTGGTCTTCAGCGGACACTGTGTTTGGGTTTTTGCGACCCCAAAGAGGCGTGAAGACGGTGGGAAGTCTAATGTCATCTGATCAGCAGTCTTCATTTCAGATTCCCTACACGACTGGCCACCGTAGAGAGACGTTAAATGTTGTGGACTGATTCCTGGAAGGTATCCTGCTTTCAATGGGTGGAGGATGAGACGGGCGTCTCGTCATAACCAGGAAAAACACATAATGTTTATTGCAATGTTGTTTCCTGCCTAACCGAAAAACCTGCTTCGAATTTTAAAATAGCATCCTACCTTTGATGTATTTGCTTTACCATATACGCTTGAAGTCAGCAGCCCTTTCTATGCATCTCAGCCTTGTATGCTGGTTCAAAACGGCCAGCAGAGCAAACACCACTGCAGTGACAGACAGCTACATGCTCAGTCCGTGTCTCGACTCAAATTGCTTGAGGCCGCCGTGGGCGTTGTGATCGTTTGCAGCTACCATGGAAGACTGGCGTGTTTCATTATCATTGGCTGTTCACCACTACGGAAACCGGAGTTGCCAAGAGTTGCATTTACAAGAGAGAAAACTTTCGAGATCAAAATAAATGACTATTTAGTTTGGCGACGCATGTAGAGATTAATCAAATAAAAACTTGTGAGAGGTTCCTTACCAATGTAAATTAAATCGTGACTTAATCCTTAGTTACCACGACAATTAAAATATATGTCAAATGCTTCAAAGTATTGGGGAAAGTAAGGGGATTTAAGTATAAATACTGGTGCATTTTAGAATGGCAAGCATTGTTCTAGGATTTAGGGCACCACGTACGTTGTAAAAACCAGAAATAACTCATATTAACTATGGCATGTTTGGGGATATAGGATGTTTGAGGGCAGTTGGCCTTTATTAAGTTAGCGTGTTTAGCCAGACGAAAATGTTAAGGGATATTTTTACATGTTCCAAGTTGTATGTTTCAGACTTGAGAATTTCAAGTACATGTTTTAAAGTACCTGTCGGAAAAATTATATAATTCAATATTACCCTGCGTGGTTTGGTTCGCTTAGAAATGAATATATGTATGTTTGTAAGCAAGATATTTTAAAAAGTGTAACATTTTCTATTGTAGTGTTTTTGGTGGCACTGAAACCAAAGAGAAAGTTCCCAATGACCCCATCTCACACAACGTATAGGGCGTACCACACTGACTGGTCAGAGTGTGTTATATATTTTGGGCTAAGGTTCGATTCTATCAGCATAAATAAATTTTTTGTACAGGTAATATTTTTTTTTTCATAAAAAGAATACTACTTAATTTGGCACATCGGAATTTGCTGTTTTTTTTAACCCCGGTGCTTATTTATTAATAAACATGAAATATCTAATTTTCTATAGTTTTAATTTGTGGATGTCTTTTAAATAAAGGATTTGTAGTTTTTTTTTTCTACAAAGTCCGGATGGAGCAGTTTGAACTGGTAATCAGTAAATATTTACTGGTTTCGATTAAGAGGTGCAGTTATAAGGAACAGCTTCTTTCAAATTTCTGCACTCGCCTATAAGCAGATTAGTTGGAACCATCTGTCAGAGCTGTGAATACATTGATGCCTTTCGAAAATACAAACTTTGGCGTAAAAATAGTTTCCTTTTCTCGTTTACCTAAAGTATTTTTTAACAACTCATATTTTAGTAATTTTATGCTCATAGTTATGACCGTGTGGTACTAGCTGCATTTCCTCCAGCTACACATTATTACAACTATTATCATTCATTTTCACGAAATCGTCCAAATAAATAATTACTATAGAAGTGAGACTGTTAACTGTTAAATTTTGGTGCACTTTAAAGTTTTGAACATTGGCCTAATTCCTAGTAGTCTTGCAATAATATATTTTGAAAGGTCGTATGTGGTTCACAAAATGTTAAAAGAAAGAATCGTTGATCTATGTTGGTATTAAATGTTATCTTCAACAGTCGGGAGGATCAAAAATTGTAAACGAAGTCAGGCTTTGGAGGGGGGTTGAGGAGAGCTAACAACTGCATTGCGGTCTTCGCTTTAAAAAATCGCATTCAGTGTAGCAGTGCCAAGTAATGTACGAGTTGTCAACCTACTAGATATGCAATTGCTTAATTTAATTAGTAAAGTATTTCTTTAAAAAGGGTGAACTTTAAAATATTAAAACATGGCAAAATCACTTGTTTATTTTAATGTGCTGTTTAGTAATCAGTCGTTAAAGAATTTATAATTCTGCTTAAAGTATTTAAATGGAGAATAAGAATGCAGCCGCAGTTATTGGTATTAAAATAAATCACGAAAATCGTAGATATCCGTTCAATTAGACGTCACTGGGTTGTTCTCGATAAACTCGTGATTGATCTCACCTCATAGACACATGAGACCGTACGTCACACATATATTTATTTCTGTATTTCACGTGACGAAATTTCGACTGAAATTTATTGTTCGAATTCTTATTCATCCCGTTTGTAACGGCCTGTCTGGCTCAGTCCGCTGGACGTCCAACTCCAGAATTGTTCGGAGCTACTGGCTGTAACGCACACCCGACTCCAATGTCTCGGAACAGACTCGTCCTCGTCTCCAGGACAGCTGTCGCCTTCAGGTCTTGCGCCTACGACTGCGTCCGGTCGCAATGTGATAACCTATCTCCCCAAAGGGGGAGGGGGAGAGGCGGCATGGCGATAGGTTTTTATTCTTCTCAGATCGGGATGGCTGGCGCCGCCCCTACTCCGCTGTATTTTTTTACTTTGTCTCTGCAGAACCTTTCAAGCCTTAACCCGTTTCCCCGCCTCCCTTGTTCCGTTTGATTAGATTTCTGTGCGTCCGGTTGCAGGGCCGGAACTTATTCGCTCGCCGGCGTATATCTACTCGTCCGCTCACCTGCGCTTCTTCCGCAGGACAAGAACAAGTCGGCGTACAGAAATTGAATGACTTGTAGGATCCTCGGAAACATCTTTACTCGTGGACGGAGATCAGCACAAGTCGTTCAGTTTACCGAAATAATAACGACTGCCCACGAGGTGTCCATCTGTAGCGAGTTTATGAGAGGGTTTTTCATGATCGACACTACTGGCCATGGAGAAGTGCGCATGGACTGATAACGGTGGCAGCAGTAGTTTAACATCCAGTCCAACCAACACAACGCAGTCAAACCAAAACTACCCCATGATTTTGGATTGGTCAGAGTCAGCCAACATGAACCTGGAGTATTTTGAAGACACTGAGAAAAAGGTTTTGTTGAATCCAACAAGGTTTGTTTGACGCTCACGAAATAATTGTTTATATAGAAAATTAAATATTTTATAATTGTAACCAATATATTTTGTTGTTCTTATTTGCTTGCCCCAAACAAAATTTGGTTGTTACAAACAAATATTTGTTTGGCTTTACGTACATTAAACAGTTTCGGTTAATATAAAAACCATGACAGCTCGGTCGAGACTCGATACGAAACCGTTTCTGCTCGATCGCTATGCCTTAGCAAACTCAGCTATAGTGACTAATGATATAATAGGAATATTATTAATAAATGCACAAATCACTATCACTATCATAATTTGCATACAAAATTCAAACTAACTATCGAGCTCCGTTGGAATATCTAACGAAGGCGATCAAATGAGTAGCCAAACAAATGAATCGTCTAGTTGGAAACCTCAATAAATCCGTTTTTGGGCAAAAATTAGTTATCACATCCATTTTATTCTTTGCATGGCCCTGTATGGGTTAGTGTAATAAAACAGGCTGAAAAACTCTTGTATCCTATGTTAAATTAACACCAAAATCTCAGTGCAGAAGCAGAATTGTGTGAATCCATTACCTTTACGGAAGCAAAACCGTGTTCATTCATCTCTTTCATAGTGTTGCACAACTGGTTACATTCAAAGTGAAAATATACCTGCAGAATCATTACAGAGACAAAATATGATAAATCCATATTGAAACAGATCCATAACTTGACATATCACGAATATATTGCAGAGATGTTTCTCAAGCCTGTTGAAAAATTAACTGAAAATTACCATTTTCACTAATTTAAGTTATTTTAAAAGAGTAAATGATGCAGCTGACATTACTGCAAGGTCACGTAAATTTATTCCCGGCAAAAATAATTAGCTGTAAAGTTACTGTTGAACAGTGTATGCTAGGTTATGCTTTTTTTCTTTTTTACTTAGTTCAATTTCAGTTTAAATGTTAAATGATTCAAAAAGATAATGAATTACGTATTAAAGCAGCAGTTAATGATCCCAAAAAAAACAAGAACTTAAAGTCAAACTTGCTTTGCACAAAGCAAAAGCTAAAGCTTTCTATGGCATATTGATAGAAAATAATGTGAGGAAGTAACACCAAATTTTGACTGCCAAAAAAACCAATATCGTCGCTGTAAGTACTTAACAAAAATGAATCTTATTGTAGACAAATGTACGTGAACAATTTTACTGTGTATCAGGGTTCGTTAAAATCACCTCAGAACAAAGCTAACACTATTATCTATACGTGGACGGATGCGGACTTTGCAAAAGAGTGTAATGAAATAGTTTCGCCTATCCATCACAGGTTACATCAACACATGTAACTGATAATCCACGCCATACGCCTCATATCATAAGGGCGTAGAGGTCAAAATATAAATCTGGGAATGATCGGTATGCCCTGCTATTGGTTAACACAAGAGACTCCGCCCACTGTAAGGCGAATAAACGTTTATTATCCTGTTGTTGGTCACTCATTTATTCTACCTGGTCGCATTTTCGGGCGCATTAAAAAGGCGTTGAGAACGAAACCCACAATTGTTGACCCGAAAGAATACTATGAAATATTCAAAGGGGCACGGTGCTGTCATGCATCTAGATACAGATTGCATAAATGCTGGCTAGGAAGATGATAGCGAAATCATCAAGCCATCAACTCAGAGGTGTTTCAAATGTTCCCCAGCCAGAAGAATTTTCATCACACGGAGCAACTGCGTAAATGCTCTAGTAAGGGGCGAAGTCAACTACACCATTGACCTAGGGGAACCAAAATGAATCTGCAAACGTGGCAAGAGTTAATCTGACATAGAGCCNGGCTAGGAAGATGATAGCGAAATCATCAAGCCATCAACTCAGAGGTGTTTCAAATGTTCCCCAGCCAGAAGAATTGTCATCACACGGAGCAACTACGTAAATGCTCTAGTAAGGGGCAAAGTCAACTACACCATTGACCTAGGGGAACCAAAATGAATCTGCAAACGTGGCAAGAGTTAATCTGACATAGAGCCAGAATGATGCGAACCTAAAATACATTGACAACTTGCTTGGCAAACACTTCGGGCAATAGAAGGACGATTCGGGACTTGATTTTTACAAGAAGGTGTTTGATGTTGATCATGATAGAAACTGTAGGAGCAGATTGAGAATTTGAAATCGTAGATTACAGCGAGCCGCCAGTGTAAATAACATTCACGGTATTGGGGGCTGATGCTTAACATACAATGGTATCCCTGTCTTTAATTATTATGGTGATCGAGATGAAATTAACACGCGTGCAGTAATGTATCGTAAGAAACTCGTTAAGTCTAGCTACTTTTTTAATGAAGAACCCAATGACTTGGTTGATAGACTAAGGCATCTGGTTGACCTGCAAAAACGCGGGGATCTCTAACGCATTGATGAGATATCTTCAAACATCGATGAACTGAAGGATGGAGGTTATGTCAGATGTAACTGTTTACTACTATCAATGGTCTGCAAACATCTGAGAAAATATTTTGAAAGATGAAATGTATATAATAAGTAAATAAATTAAATTTGCATATACATAGTTATGTGTGTTTAATTATTGATAGAGTCATTTCTGTTTCAGTGGTGTATACAATCGATTTGGAGAGTATGTTTTAAATAAAATTTGTGCGAGCATGTGTAGGAGAAGGGCTATGGTAGGATCTGAAGTGTTATGTCATATTCGAGTCGACTACAATGGGCTGAGTTCTATATGACGCACGAATGAACTGAGAAATGTTTATTGATGCAAGTTTATAGGCCAGTCATTCGTGTGGGAATAAAGGCACATACAGGCTAGGTATTGTTACGTAACAAAGCTTGCGTTTGGTATCGACCGGCATGAGAAGTGGGGGAATGAATTTGTGTTTATCAGCCTCTAAAATTTATATTAGTATGAAAACTTTCAATATTGCTCGCCAGTTGAACTTTCTTTGCTTATCACTTTTGTGTGCATACCAGTTTTGAATGTACTTATGGAACATGGATTATTTTAAGAAATATATGTTTTTCTACACATATATTATTCAAATTTTTATAAAAAGAGTTCTTAGTACATTAGTTAAAATTTGTTTGACTACTTCTCGTACACATGGAGTCGACATATCAGAGTCTATTAATGTTTTGAAGGGTACAGCAACATCTTTTGTGTGCATTAACATGGATAAACTGTTGTAGTCACTGGAGGATGAGTCTCTGCTATCATAAATGATGCTGGAGNTTTGTGTGCATACCAGTTTTGAATGTACTTATGGAACATGGATTATTTTAAGAAATATATGTTTTTCTACACATAAATTATTCAAATTTTTATAAAAAGAGTTCTTAGTACATTAGTTAAAATTTGTTTGACTACTTCTCGTACACATGGAGTCGACATATCAGAGTCTATTAATGTTTTGAAGGGTACAGCAACATATTTTGTGTGCATTAACATGGATAAACTGTTTTAGTCACTGGAGGATGAGTCTCTGCTATCATAAATGATGCTGGAGTACATAAGCTGGGGTTCTTGGTTCATGGTACATGAACAAACATAGCTGCATTATTAATATTGTCCAGTTTGAATTGATATGAATGTTTTTGGGGAAAATCTAGTTACTCGGAGCAGTTTTTGCCTTACATATGGAGCACAAAATTGATGCCCCTGATGTCTCCATTGTCAGTAAACGACTAAGTATAATTTCTTAATACTTATATAAGGTTGTTTACAATCGCATGATTCTCTGTACTTGATGTCCTCGGGGTCCTCGGGCATCGTATAAGACAGTGCTAGCTTCGGAGCACAAAGATGAACAGCGCAATTACTATCTTCGCACACGAAGCTGGATACTTCCCTGAAGGTTTTGTATCGGGAAAATTCATTCCACTGTAGACGGAAATGTAGTTTCTCGCAACAAATTTCAAAGTATATCAAGCAGTAAATATCACCACATTCATTTTTAAAAGTAATACCATACTGAACACAATGTAAGCCTTTACGCACGTAGGCAACAGAAACGCTTTATCATCTTCCTCGCAGTCTTCAGGAAATGGTTCGTCACCATCGTATGCAGAGTCCATNTAGGCAACAGAAACGCTTTATCATCTTCCTCGCAGTCTTCAGGAAATGGTTCGTCACCATCGTATGCAGAGTCCATGGTGGCTGGGCTGGCTAACAGCTGGAGTGGTTGACTGCTGCTGACCGAAGACTAGGCTGAAGAAGACTTGTATACTTCGCGTGTAAGTAGTGACCATAGCCACTGCTGTCCATACTATATCTTTCTGGATCCATGGTTCACTGACAATTGACATTTACGAACATATCTGCTTTATTTATTGACGTCCATCAGCTTGGTCAGGTTTGATGGCGAAAATGTGGCTTCACTGAGTAATTTCTACCTGTAAATGGGACAGAGTTCTTTCTCACACACTCGAGTTTGCAAATCAGTCCAGGATGCTTTATGGCAGTTCACAGCTCCCTGCAGGTCCCCGGTACACGATTTAGCATATCGTAATGGCACTTTGAATGCTTCTTTAAAAAGATTTTAATGTGTCAAGGGACTTTTCATTGGTATCCTCGACAGTAAATGCTCGCGTTGAGGATCATCATAAAATGTAATGACCACTTCACTTAAAGATCATATTTTCATTTCTTGTAGTGTGCATGGAAAACTATGCATATGTGGTCGACAAAAGTTAACTGCGCATTAGCTGCTATTACAGTATCTCACAATTTCAGGCCTTATACAGTCTGGCATGGCTACTGCATCCCATGAGAAGTAAAACATGTACATAATTTGCACATTTCTGAACACATGTTACCAGGAGATCGTCCACACAATATTCCACACTCTGNGCACATTTCTGAACACATGTTACCAGGAGATCGTCCACACAATATTCCACACTCTGGAATCCTGGGTGCACACACCAATAGTCTTTCTCTAGAACAAAAATGGCTGATTGCCGGCTGATGCTCAGAGTACTAATGCAGCGTACACATCGCAGGTAAGTGGGGTGCACATAGTCTCCCAATATGTTCTGTCATGGTTCAAAATGGCAGTGTGACTTTCTCCATCGCAATGCTCGGACCACCAAGTAATCTTGTAGCTGTCTGGTCTTTTGAGTTAATATACAATTTTGCTATGATCCCAAACTTCATTCTTCTTTAGCTTGACTTATCAGCTTACTGGTAGTGCAGGGCAGCTTCGAGTCTGGCCGGAGGTGGTACACTGAGCAGGTAATAAAGCAGCATGGTACTGGAACCCAGCTGAAAAAACCATCTTGTTTATTTATGCTGACCCAATGTTCAAATCCGTTGCAGCTTTATATTCACTCTGGTATACCAGGTATCCAGAAGTGAACTCGTGATAGCCGACGGTAATATCGGAGTAAATTGATAAATCTTCAGGTCGGAACTGTGCAGACCTAATGTGATGAAAGTAAGGCCACAACTAGTACTACGAGCCTCCTCCTCCACTTTTATATCAGCTTCTTCCTCTCCACTGTCTCCCCCCACTTCGCCACCATTCTGGATGGGACAGTGCTTGCTCGTGCAACCTGCTGACTCATTCTCTTTTCTTTATTTAGTTAACTCCATTTACCTGACACCATGCAGGTGCAGACCTGTAAAAATACTTCCAATGTTTACTTTGAAAAGTTCAGCTGCCCTGCCTGTCCATGCATGCTCGCAAACTCAACTAAAGTAACCTAAATGGTATACATGTTTAATTCAGAAAGTAATTTTTTTCTATTATATATCTCCTTATTGTAATAGTTTCTTTTCTCTGTTTTCAAAAACAAAATATTTGCTAATTTTTTTCACCACTACACTTTGCATTACCTTTTTTCTGAACAGGTGGGGTACATGACAAACAGTAAAATAAGAGGTAAAATTGTTTTACAACTATACATATATTTTATTCATCAAACTCTTTTATTATGTTTTCACATACATGTTAAGCAATATTAGTTTACATTGACAGGCAAAAAATTATTTTTAAGTTCCTTTGTGTTTTCTGAACTTATGTTGCGACATATTTGTTCATTATTCGTTTGCTGGTTTGTTTACACATTCCGACACACGCCATGTGCCTAAAAATATAATTGGCAAATATAAATTAATTCACACTATGTTACTCTGTTCGAAACACTGTTTCTTTATATTGTTTGTTATTATCCACTGACCTTCCCCTTCCTCATCTGGTGAGCTTGTCTTCACCTTACATGGCAGGCTGCGACAAGTCGTGGTCCGCTCGACAAACGTAATCGTGTCAGCTTCTTCGTACGGTAGGAGTCTATGCGTCTCGCCATCACATTCTTCACCGAAGCGAAGCACAGTTTCCTTCCCCCTCCCCCCTCATCGTATTTCGTAGTCCCTACGCTGAATGCCTTCTTTCATGATGGTTATTTCACCCTTGTCCAGATCCAACAGTTTTTCGGTGCTGCATGGTAGGGTTACGTCCGGCCTCATATTGTACACTGCGCAGGTTTCACCATCGTACTTAATTCTGTCCGTAAATTACACCTTTGACTTACTTTCGGCGTTCATGATACTAGGGTTGTACGCAGGCACCCGGGTGCAGTAGAGTTGGGAATGATTCATACCATTACAGGTTTCTATGTTTTTCAAAGCATCCTCATGCCGTGGGTCGCCTAGCCAGTATCACTCGCCGGAACCCGAGGATGGCGTTGGGGTACCACTTCACCATACCTGACTTGAATGAGCTGGTGTTTATCACCTCATGCATCGAAGATCGTGGTGGTGTGATGGGAGTAGCTGTGGCCGGCGTCCACTAACTGCTGCTGGTGACGATAGTGGTCTGTGTCGAGCCCGACGAGAAATAAACTGTATGCTTATAGGCAAGCAGGTGACGAAGACGGCAGTAGTAGGCACTATAATAGGTCCTGGCGTCTTTTATATGCTGGTGTATGAGTGCNAGGGGGGGGGGGTAGGCGAAGGTGCCTGATTGGCTCTGACAAACTAGCCAATGGGAAAATAGGTATGTGTTGTGAAGGAGGGGGGTGAAGAGGGGTTTGGGGTGTGGAATGAGTGGGTGGGCATGTTGTGGTGGAGGTGGATGGATGACCAGTTCCAAAACCGAAGGATGAATGACTGGCAGAAAAAAAGTAATGTATTTAACAAAAAAAATCATATGTAAATAAACACTGAATAAAAAAGTAACAACATATGTGTTTTATTTCCAAGGTACGCCTTTTTATAATATTTTTAAAAAGAAAAAAACATACATAAAAAGAATTATGACTATATGAAAATATTCTTATTGTATTTCTATGACTATATGAAAAAACGTCTTATTACTGTTCTGCATGTCTCGGATAGTAAAAAACCTATATAAAAAAATAATTACTATGCATTAGAATAATCACGATAAAATATTTATTTATCCCTCGCACTCGCATGCTATTACATCTTTGAAACCTTTGTCCCAGCATGTGTCCCGATAGCTAAGTAGTCTAAAGCGTCTGCATGCCGACTTAAGTTTCGGCAGTTCGGTTCCACACTCTCCTCCAGACAATATTTTGAGCTCTGCGAAAATTAAATAAAAAGCAGTGTGCCTCTAGTTGCTAACTCTATAACCAACTTGGCGGTTGAGCGAGAACGACACCAGCGCATTGTAGCTGACATCTTCATAAATAAATATTGTGGTCGGACGACTGGTGCGCCCCTTAGCAACAGCCGATGTAAACATAAGACAAGTGGAAAAAATACGGCGGAGAAGATAGCGGATTGCAAAAGCAAGATGGCTAGCGAAAACAATATGGCAGGCGGAAACAAAATGATGGGTAAAATGGTGGATGGAATCAAAATAGTCGACGGAAACAAGATGTCGGCTGTGGCGTCATCCAAGATCGCGGCTGTGATGTCATCAAAGATGACGAACCCAATATGGCAGCCGAGCCACAGCCCCCAGCCCCTGCCCTCGGATTGGAATAATCTATCTACTCCCGAGAAAACCTGCTGACCAGTAGCATCGTCCAACACGATTCTCACATGCGAAAATCCAGGAGCGACCCAGTTTGGAATCGAACGCGGTTCGCCTAGATGGAAAGCAAGTAGTCTAACCACTACACCACCACGGTCCCCGTCTGCATAGAAATTTTTTTTATTGACTTCGGTTTCTGTTTGCACAAGGTGGAAATATTATATTTTCAAAATATGACAATTAACTGCGGTCTTTACATGATATGTGGTGTTGTTTATGTATCCTTATTATATCCAGAATAAACTGCGTAGGTACATTTTTTTTGCCTTTAATAAACATTAAAGTAATATCTCCTTCTAAAAACGTTCTTGCATTTCTTTTGCGAAAAACGCTTTCTTTAAAGAAATAACAATAACATGTTATGTACTTATAACCTCTAAACTGACCGCATATTTTTGTCTGTACGAAATACAGATTAATGTAGAAACCTACAGAGTGTATCACAGATTTTCCTTAGAATACAGAATGTCCGTAAATTATTGACCCCATTTCACATTGGGACTATCAGGAAACGGGTTTTTGCAATATAAATCACACGCCCACAAGAGTTCACCAGGGTTCAGACAACTTAAACGTTGGTCCCATTCGTAACCCTAAGAACTTTCAGCCGAAATCCGATTCCTTTCCATACGTTGTGCAGCATGTCTTGTGTAATGGAAGCTACCGCATCTTCAATCCGGTATTTCATTTCCCGCACATCAGTCACCTTCGTTGTATACACCCTGTCATATAAAAAAATCATAAAAATAAATCGAGTTGAGTAATGTCAGGAGATCGAGGGGCCGTGAAATAGGTCCAACACGCTGATTCCAACGACCAGTGAGCTTTTCATCGAGGAAGCGTCGCACATCCTACTCCCAGTGTAGCGGTGCCCCTCCATCTTACTGAAAGAACACGCGTGGCTGCATATCTTTCAACTGCGGTGTGGCGTACAGTTCAAGCATGTCTAGGTATGTGATAGCCTACACTGTTGTCTCCTGGAAGAAATACAGTCCAATTACCCGAGCTTTAGAAACAGCACGACACACATTTATCTTGGGACTGTCACGTTCATGTTCAACACATGCAGGTGGGTTTTCTGATCCCCATATGCGACAATTGTGTCTATTGACTTTGCCAGACACATGGAATGTCACGGAATGCGACATTGTTGAGAAACTGGTTATCTTGATCCCACTTGCAAACTGTTCCCGTATAGGCTTATCATTTGGGAGCAGTTTCTGCTCTGTTTGCAACTTGTAGGCGTGGAATATTAACCTCTCGTTGAGCACCTGGTGCACTGTTGTACGCGGTATTGGCAATTCTCGACTTGCTCGGCGTATTGATTTCTTTGGGCTACGAAGATATACCCCTTGAATTCCCGCTGACGTCTCTACAGACACACGAGGCCTACCAGCCTCCTTTTTTCTGTAACACACTGTAATTTTCTTGGAATTGCTTCAGCTACCGATTCAGTTACTTCTTTGTGGGCGGCGGTTTCTGATGCTGCGTCCGAAAACATCTCTGTACGGTCACTTGTGATATTGTTTCCTACAACCACAGCACACACGTTGCTTTCTCCTGTACTGTATTTACAGCCATTTATAGGAGTAACCTGCGACAGACCGGAACAAGAACTTTTAACATTCCGGTGTGTAATGCAAAAAACAAAGTTTAAAATTCCCTCCAAATACGAGCCAGTTATAACGTCTTTAAATGGGGTCCATAATTTACGGACATTCTGTAAACATACAGTAGACCTTCACTTTGGAACATACAGAATGCCGCACATTATAGCTAAGGACTAATATTTTTGGCACGTAAAATTACGTTATTTCGGTATCGGCGATTAGGGCTACGGGAGGTAAAGGAATAGCACTTTGTTGGATTGTTGCCGGCGGATGCTGAGGAAAATCGTCTGGCCTATATTCTGCAGCTGCTGGCGACGAACATTTTGTGACTGCTTTTGTAACTTTCTTGGCTAGTGGAGAAGGTGCCGTATTTTCTTTTTACGAATATTTGTCCTGTGTTTCAAGAACTAAGTAGGTAAATTGTTTCTCTATATTAAGAGCTTATTTCCATAAAAGATTTCGTAAATTTAAAGACTACCGCAGTACAGGACGAATTGCGGATTGTAACACTGGGTTTGCGCAGATAAGTAAAAAACTGTGAAGAAAAGATTTGGGTAATTGTTTGTTGTGGCCAATTGTTTAGTTTCAGTGACCCCATGAATCTAGTGTTGTTCGTGTGTGGGGCACCGCGCCATCTACACAGCAGTGCTGTAATGAAGGGAGTAAATTATACATTGTAAAATTCCACATGTAATATGTCATACAATGACAGTACACATTAACGCACGCCGCTTACAGGACAAACATAAGGTATAAACTAGCGATCCACAATAAAGGTCCACATAGACCTGGCGGGATTTATATTAGATATTCAAAGTGTCCACCATTCTTTCGCTGCCATGAAGCCACAAGCCTCATGGCACCGATATTACCTTGCAATATTACCATGTGCAATATTACCTTGCAATATTACCATGTGCAATATTACCTTGCACATTATTCAGCACCTCATCACCTACGGTTGTAATCTTGGCATGAAGTTGTGCCACTAGCTGTTCACCGCCGAATGTGGTTCCAGTATGACAGAACATCGGCGCATTATGCGGCCCGCGTTCGAAACCACCTTCACAACACACTCCCTGGTAGATTGGCAGGACGTGGCAGCCCTGTACCGTGGCCTGCAAGATCGTCAGACCTCAATTCCTCAGAATTTTTCCTGTGGTGTCACCTTTATGAACTTATCTACGGGGATAGACCAAGTGGCATTGCAGATGTGGTGGCTAAGCTTCATGCCGCGATTACTGTAGTTGATGAGGAGAGACTGAATAATGTGCAAGGTAATATTTTGTGGCGTGCGGCCGCATGTCAGCCAATGGACGTTGGACATTTTGACATCTGATGTAAAGTCAGCCTGTTTAACAAAATTTTGTGAACATTTATTGTGGACTGCTAGTTCGGTTCATATGCTTGTAGTGTAGAGTGGTGTGTACATAAGCGCTGACTATAGTGGGTCGCAAGTGTCTTGGGCCTCTCTCACCCTCTTCTAATAATTTTCAGGAGGGAACTAGGCCCCTCTAATATACCAACAGGAACATCATAAAAAAGTCACTAAATGGTACAAGCAGCCTATATTGAGAAAGACGGCCGAGATTGTAGGTTAGTAGTGTGAGTTAACGACTGTACTAATTTTTTCGTATCTGTATTGACAGTTACTAAATGCATCAGTACACAAATTGGAGAACTAAGTTTAGAGTATTAGAAACATAAGGCACCGACTGCGGGGATGCTTTACATATTGAACAACCCCCAAAAACATCTTCTTTTTTACCCTCTAAACTCTTAGGCCTTAATATGACGTCGTTAGTTCTATTTTGGATACAATTTTGCGCTGCAAACAGTGTTTTCTAGCGTAGCAACAGGCAGGTGATGATATCCACCTTAATTTTGGCCCTAAGCCAAGCAACTTTTTAAATATGGCGCTTGAAACTTTCACTTCCCTTCCCTTCCGCACCCAACCCTTTTATTTGAGCACCCACAATATTTGTTACAAGTCAGCGCCCCTGCTTAAATTATAAGAGCTAAATATGTTGCCTATTGCCTGCTTCTGAACCCACTGAAGAAAGATGCTATCGTCTGTAACTTTTCCATGTGTAACTGTGCTGCGTGGCGTGAAACTCTGTATCTTTCTGATTCTCAGTTTTCCGCTGGGGTGAGCTGACGGAGCCCGAGACACACACGGCAGTTTGGCATATGTACACTATATCGTTCTCTTTCCAGTGCGTGCCGGGCCAACATTCCGCCAAGGCAGTTCGCCAAGTTCAATTTTCGCAATGCCCAGAATTAACAATGTGTCGTGTGGTTTCGCGTCGGTGAGGGAGAAGGGATGGCCACTGGGTTCACTACTAGATCAGAATGTACACTTCAAGAGAAAAAATGTTCTAATGGGTCTATCTATCAATGTCGCAAAACCCAAAGAAGTGCTAAGTAATGCATAGATCGGGAAAAATTCGCTCATTCCTGTATTGGCAGACTAGACTTAAAAAACTTACATGTTAGTGTTGCGTTTGCTATTGGGCAAATTTTTTATCTTATACTGCTTGCAGCGGTTTAGGCCAATAACACAAAGATGAACAAAATTACTAGCAAAAGAGTTCTGAAAATAATTGGCTCCTCTATCAATAACGAATGACAAAATTATAACAGGTCGCGTATGCAAAGAATGGGTTGTAAATCCTGCCGGTCATTGAACTCACTAAATTTTCCGGCCTCAATAAAGCAGCTGTTGACGACAGTGTATGAGATTTAATGTTGGTCGTATAACAGCAGAAAAAAAAGAGATTCGCATTGACTGAGATGTTCCCAAATCAAGTTTATCTCTCATGTTTTTATTTTCAAGATAAAAAATCGTAAAAATTATTTACAAAGTTTTTTTTAGATAAAAATATTCTGAAGCACTGCACACGGCTCAAGTGTACCATTTATGTGGTCGAAGCATAGTTTAGACAGTTTGAAATGCTCTTCAGAGCTTTGGAAAGTATCGAACTGGCCACAAAATGGATGCCTGCCTCGCATGCAGCACAATCGTGATAAAATTGCTACTAACTGTGGCATTAGCAAATCAACAGTTTCGCCCAGACGCTGAATAAGTACTTTTCACGGTAGCGGCCTTGCTATTAGAAGCAAACGTTATTTTTCTGCGTGAAATTCTACTATCAAGTGTACAAAATTATATATTCAACGTGCACTAAAATTGTTTAAATTTTGAGAATCGCTACCCAATTTTTACAACAAATTTTGCAGCTGATCTACTACATTAAATACCTGGAAGATTGTTGGGCATGTTGGAAAGGAGAAAGGGAAGAGATAGGTACACTTTCAATATTTAAATCGCAAAAAAAAAATGTGCAGTACACGTTGTTATTTTTGGAGAGTGACCTTCATATCCGAAGACATAGAGGAATCACATTTAGACCACAATCTTTCAAAGTGGAATTTCGTTTACATGTGCATACCGTTCGTAAAAGAAAATTATGTCAGTATTTTATGGCTTGGTTACCATATGGGAATAAAGCGGGACAATCTCTCATTTAATTTTGTTCTCTTTTTTCCTATATTATTATTACGTTCCACGATTCTAATACTTTCTGTCCCCCGCAGTTTGAAAAACTCTGGTGTTGAGAAATAATTTTGATGAATTTTGAAAATTGACTCCATGCTCCGAGTTCCAGTTGCAGGGCCCAGAGGCGACAGGAGTAGCCGCCAACTTTCCGAATTATTCATTCCCCCTCGCAGTTAGTTTCCGTCGGAGGGGGCCAGACTGGCTACACTGGTGACGAATTCTGCCTACTTACCCTACGGCAACAGTCGGACACACTGGGTCTGGCGGTGTCCCGCACCCCCCTGCACTGAAGGCGATTAATTTGTCCTTGTTCGACAAGGCTCATGGTCTCTCCGACCACCCTTCCCACCCCCAACCAAGAGATAATGGGCTCATTCCTGGCGATCAAAGACGCTCCTCCGCGCTTCCTCGTCTCTTATTAATTTCCCTCTCGCGTCGGCTAGTGCTAACCTGGGGGTTGCTCGGTAATTGGTTCGCCTATCATGCGGTCCTGCCTTTAGGGGCATTACCGTGTTCTCGCCGCCGGGACCAACTGCAGTGGAGCTTGCCGGAGGGCAGCAGCCGGGATGGGCATAATAATAATAGTACTTGTATCTCTCAGCCAAATAAGTCTCCCGGACGTCACATTTGAGGCTCACTTGCAATTGGCCGTAACCGTGAACGCGGACGTGGTCAATTTCCTATGTCAAGTGACGTCACATTGACGCAGTCTATATATGGTGTACAATTGCAATGCCCGGAAGTGAATTTTATCGAACTGCCGCTTGAACACAGTGGGCCTGAATATATTGAATTTGACTTTCATTTTCGTTGCAACTACTTCGTAATCAAATGTCGATTTTCAATTATTATCATACCATAAGAATTGCAATTTTTAAACAATTTATATTTATACACTTTTACAGTGCACGATGTCGACACTGTTTTAACCTGATTAAATTTTATGTTCAAGTTAGTAGAAAAATCTACGTAATGTATTTATTAGCTATTATAAATGTATACGTTGAATTAAAATATGACTTTTTATTTTAGTTGACGTTCTGTTTTAGTGTTTACGTCTTATGTTTTGGCAATTCTTGTGCGATAACGTATAAATACTGAAAATGTATTCTCAATTTTTTCATAATCTTAGAACACAACTTGGGACAAAAATTTAATGTTTGTGAATACTTGTCTTAGGAAGCTTGTCTTAAGTTACGCAATCTTCGGACAGCGTCGTGACGTCAGAGGATCACGTGCACCATTCAGTATTATTTATTTCCCAGGACAGAGCTTTGGACATCGCAATTCTAGATGGGCCCTTACTGTTTCTCCCTTTAGTGCTTTATGTTCTTTTCTCTACTACAATTGCTGTGAGACTAGCCAACGAGCGTTCAAACACTGCCACCACGAGTCCAGCGTCATCCGACATGGGCTACAGACCGTGGCAGAAGCCCACACATCGAGGATGGGGAAGGGAGCACCCCCTCCTACCCCCTCCCCTTTCGTAGATAACCGGCATCAGTTCAAATAAGGACCTCAGCACGATCCAGTTGATTGTCAGCCCGTGATCCTCCTTTACTCAGAGTCATGCTACAATTGACTGTCCTAAACTGCGTTTATTGGATACTACACCTTGGTTGGTTAATATGACCTTGTCACGTCACATATCTTGTCCCTTGATGCTCCATTGTCCCAGGTCATTTTGTGACCCATGGTATAATTTTGTCTCTTTATGTTGTTTCGTAGAATAGTAATAATATTCTATCAAAAAACACGCGATAAACATAAATAAACACTGGGTCATTTACGAACCGAAACCGAAATGGACAGATCTACTAATGGACTATTTAACCGACGACTCAATTAGAATAAAATTAATATATAAACTAACTTTAAATTTGCCTACTCAATACAAGAATGCATTTTAACTTACACATGAAACTGTGTATAAAAATTAAACATGCGTATTCTAAAGTACCTTTCATGTAACGGAATAATAAACCAGGCAAACTTTAGCCTATATAAAAACAGTTAAGAAGTAATAGTTTTAAAATTCTAACTTCATTCACTGCACTCTGATGTTATTTTCGCAATGTTCAGTATGGGACATCTTCGGACATTTCAATAGTTGTTGCAGCCTGTTTTTATGTACACCGTGGTGTCATCGGAGAGAACAGTACAAAGAGGCCCTTAAGACCATGAGACACGGTAATTGTGGCATAGCTCTTACTTTCCGTGGCACTTTGTTTTCCGAACGGATCGTACGACACCTACGCTCGCCGGGTCTAAGACACAGACCTATGTATCTTCGAGCAACCCGGACAATTCGAGCCGGGCAGTTAGTCCTCTCAGTATTCTGAAATTGAAGTTAGGAAGCGCCATAAATAACAAATAGACCCGCACCAAACGTCCCCATCACCTCTGCTACAGACTAGAGTCTCCTCACACGTGGCAAACTTGGCGCTCGTTGCCTATCACTGCTCAGTGTTTTGATGACTGTCGCTACCCTGTCCAACATTCCTATACTTTTCAATCACAGCTCACTTTTCACGCCAGGCTTACATCAACAACGGCTTAGAGCCACCGCCTTATATGCCGTCTTTCCGGTGGCTGCCAGCCCCTTCGTAACCCATACGAGTCACCATTCTATAGGCGTTTATTTATTACTTTATGTAAGTTGCCCTACAACAGTGTAAATTCAGTCGCTCCAAAATGTATTGGCACGCCCAAATTTTAGATGCTGGTTATGATGAAAGCCATTTATTTCAGTAAACAACACCTGTAATTGCTGACGTGTTAAAATACATTATTTTGCAAATCTCCCATCCGTAACAAATAAAGTCATTAAACAAAATTCTCTTTTCTGAACAACATAAATGTATTGTCTTATAGGACGATTTGTTTGTATGTCGTTTATGGTGTGTTACACGCAGCGCCATCAAACGAAGTACCCACGGGGGGAGGGGGTGTTGGTAACAGATCATTCACTAGTATTATGCAGCGGTGGTCACCATGAGTCCGAAGCAGAAGCAGCATTCTGTGCCTTTGCGTGGTAGAGCAGTGTTACTCCATTCTCATGGGAAAAGCTAACCCAATAATGGAAACAAATTTTGTCATCTACACTATAGTAAGGGCAACCAGTACCATATACAACGAGACTGATACCACAGAAAACAATATTTGATCTGTGGGTCTCAGGGTACTTGCAACCCGAGAACGTACACGAATTGCCAATATTGCATGGTCAGACATCCAAAAAACGCCCAATAAAAAGGTGAGTGCTGAGACTGTCCGAAACATTTTTAATGGAGTACATCTCCGAGGAAGAACCCATACATTTCTGAAATAAACCCTAAGAATCACTTGCAGTTTGATAAAGAATACATCAACAAGCCAATAAAATTTTGGAACACCGTTATATTTTCGAAATAATCGAAGCTGACTTTGTTCGGGATCCGAAGGAAAGAAGTAAATCTACAATCCTAACCAGAACTCCAGCCCAAACACATTCTTGTAATCGTTGGACATGCTGGAGATGCTGTAATGGTTTGAGGATGTATGGCGGCTTCTAGAGTTGAAAATATAAGTTATCTGTAAACCAAGTTACAATGGACCATGTTAAGTACATCGAGGAGTTGTGGGGTANTTGATCTGTGGGTCTCAGGGTACTTGCAACCCGAGAACGTACACGAATTGCCAATATTGCATGGTCAGACATCCAACAAACGCCCAATAAAAAGGTGAGTGCTGAGACTGTCCGAAACATTTTGAATGGAGTACATCTCCAAGGAAGAACCCATACATTTGTGAAATAAACCCTAAGAATCACTTGCAGTTTGATAAAGAATACATCAACAAGCCTATAAAATTTTGGAACACCGTTATATTTTCGAAATAATCGAAGCTGACTTTGTTCGGATCCGAAGGAAAGAAGTAAATCTACAATCCTAACCAGAACTCCAGCCCAAACACATTCTTGCAATCGTTGGACATGCTGGAGATGCTGTAATGGTTTGAGGATGTATGGCGGCTTCTAGAGTTGAAAATATAAGTTATCTGTAAACCAAGTTACAATGGACCATGTTTAGTACATCGAGGAGTTGTGGGGAAGTTTGCACGATATTTTGCAGAATTTAGGACATGATAAGGCCTTTCATTTCTAGCACGACAATGATCGGAAAAACCTGCTATTAAATCCCAAAAGTGGTTACTATGCGACGCTACACGAATGGTTCGTACCCTACAACACAGTCCCGATTTGAACCCAATTCAGCGTCTATGGGTGCATCTCGGCGCACAAATCAGAAAACGTTGTTCGTCCGAGAAAAAAAAAGAGGGAGTACTTCTGGGGGAGTGACACAGAATTTGATCGACAGCATGTCATGGGGTCTGCAAGTTGTTATAAACGCTAAGGGTATACAAACAGACTATTAAAAATGTGTTTACTAGAGAAGGGTGCTGTTGTATTGTGTGAACCAATACCTTTTGGTTACGCAGAAAAGAAACATTCGTTTGTTATAATGAATTTATTTGCTATGGGCAGGCAATCGATACATAAAAATATTTTTCGGAGATGTACCTCAGCAATTGCAGACGATGTTTACTGAAGTGTTTGAGCATTTTGCATAACCAGCCTCTAAAATGTAGGTGTGCCATACTTCTTGGGCGACTGTATAGATCCAAGTCCGATGTTGAGGACATAATTTACTTCCGTGAAATCGTTTAACACGCAAGGAAGCGCATATGGTGGTTTAAGTGGTTTACGTTAATGCCTTTGTCGCGACGTGTACCGCATGCAACCACTAAGGGAATGGACTAGTTAACAAATATGCCATTAAGACACTGTGCTCTTTCAGAGAGTAAACTGCTTCAACAAAAGCTCTTTACGCTACGTGTCATTTAGCTACATCACTTGAAAGGCGATTGCAGAGGGAAAATACTTACTTTGTCTCTGGTGAAAACAGACTGCAAACACTAGATTACGTGTCAATAAATGTTAATATATTAATGGAATTGCGTGCAGTACTAATGGTTGTGAGATTTTAGCACATTATAATGAGATATGCACATGAAATATGAAACATTTACTCTGTTGTTACAAACTCTTGCAATTGTTATTTTTATATTCAAATCTTAAATCTGTACCCATTCAAAAATATACATTTACAATATTACAAAACGCGTATCAGAGTGTTAACAAACAAACGTATCACTTAGAATGTCGCTAGCAGCACTTTATTCAACAGGATCTACAACGCCCACTTATAGCCACGGTGGGGCAGCACATATCCGATTTCGCATATTTTAAATAGCGGTCTATGATTCGTAGGCAAATACAAGGGCGTTGTATCATACACATTTCGTGGTTAGTGGAGTACTATTTAAATTAATGTTTAGAATCTGACTAGGTATAGAGTAGTCACTGAAGTGTCTGCAGTCAACCATAAAAGTATTGCCATGTCTGAGTTTAATTGATTGATTTATTTTATTTAGTGATTTAAGTACTCTGTTTAGACATAACACCATTCATCTCTTCGTCGGTTTACAAATTGATGCGTGTTTGCTTAAATTGTACAATTTATGTAACTACACAACAAACAATAAAAAATTATATAAAAATAATGTCTACCGTTCTAGCAGTGTACTATCCTGCAAAGAAAATCAAATCAACTAGAACGGCTCTTAAACACTAAATTTTAAATGAGGTAACAGTAAGAAATTAAATAATAAGTGGTGTTTCTTTGCTCAGCAACATAGTTATACATATCACAATGTATAATTAATGATAGCTGTAAGACGCAAACCTTCTAATGTAATTTGTTCAATTATTTATTTATTTATTTATTTTTCGTGTGATACCAAGTTTCGTTCCGCCAACAAAGTATCCCGTCAACTTTTCCGTGTGGGAGATGTTGTTTTGCCACTGGTGGTGCAGAATTGTGTAGTTGGTGAGACAAGATACTTGAGTGGCGAGAAGCGCCGAGTGCTTGGTATGCTGGGCATCAGAGCGGTGTATGAGAGGGTTGCATTAGCGAAGCGAACTGTATCAAAATTGGTGGCGTGAGACCATCAGACTGTAGCTGGTGAGTCACGCCTGCGCGAGTATTGAGGTTGATCCTACAAACATTTGGATACCGTTGTCCGACCATTGACCTACACGGTCGTCTCTGCTCTGGTGTTAACAGCGGCCTNTCCTACAAACATTTGGATACCGTTGTCCGACCATTGACCTACACGGTCGTCTCTGCTCTGGTGTTAACAGCGGCCTACAGTAGTATGGCTGTTGCCAGACGTCTAGGTATTGTGCGGGTGACATAGGATGTTGTGGAGGACCCAGTAACTGTGTCCGGATGAAAAATACGAAGCCGAGGTCTTACGGTGTTTCTGTGATTTAAAGATGTTCCTAGCAACATCGAATTTTTTTTCGGTTTTAAGTGGTAAGTGAAATCCAAGATGGTTGACAAAGGTCAAGGTCAAGGTGGCATGACATTATCAAATATACCAATTATGGTATCAAGGCCCCTGCTATTGCGAACTGAATAAATGGGTTTCCTCAGAGTGCTCTCACATTTGTATTTAGAGAATATAATGGTTTTCCATTCGCGTCATTTTCATTTATCTTATAAATTTTTCATTAATATGTGCTTTTCGATATTTGTGTATTTTCAATTATCTGTAATCTCTGCTCGTTCGAACATTTTATGTGGGTTTCCGCAGAGTGGTCCCATATTTTATATTAAAATTGTATTACAGAAAGTCTTCTGTGAGCATAAGCTATGCTCTTTACTATAACAGAAACATAAATGTTTCGCCTACTTGATGCATCGTTTGCGAAATGTTTCTTGGAGTGTTTTGCGAATGAGAAATGGGCCACTTGGCGTGGAAGATTTCTGTGAATGTGTCATCACTTCCAATCTCGGCAGGAGTCAGTCTTGGTATGAGTCATTCTCGGCAGGAGTCAGTCTCGACAGGAATCAGTCTTGATAGGAGTCAGTCAGAACACTGGCTAGATACTTCCTAAAGATCACAGTGAACTTGTTTGTGGACTCGGAATTTGATCGCTTTGTAAATTTCTGGAGATTTTTTACACATTAAAGAGATAACTTCAATTATCAGTGAACTGAAGAATATGTGTTATATCAAATTAAGCCATCAAGAACTGTCCATAAAATGCAAATGTCCAGCATACGAAATAAATGTGAAAATAATTTATGTTTACTTAATTTTGTGTTGTATTTCTTGAACCCATCCCTATTACTTTTATGAAAAACCTAATTCAGTCGACTGAGTTCGGTTATAGGTTTCTTTTTGAGATTTATTTTGGGGGTTTCTTTCTGAGGTTTCTTTCCAAGGTTTCTTCTGTAAGTTTTTCCTTGAGGTTTTTTTTTTTTTTTTGAGGTTTCCTCTTGACGTTTACTTTTGAGGTTCATATTTGAGATTCTTTTCTGAGGTTTCTTGACATAACCTACTTTCCAGATTCATTTTGTTTACAACTCTGTTCCTCCTCAAAATTCTCCTTGCTCTTGAACCCTCAGTTCCCTGCAGACAGCCTTGTATTGTGTGACCTTCTCTCTGGCATTTCTTTGCTCACAACCCTAGTAATGTTTCAGCTGGTTTAGAGTCGAAAAATTCACCTATTATCTTAATTTGTTATTCCTATATCCAGTAGTTAGATTATTATGATCAGTTATGTCTATAAAATAGCAGACATATTTGTATGTTATAGGATGAGAGTATTATTTGCAGTTTGAATTTCGTAGCTCTGCCTCCAACAGTTCGAAAGTTATAGTTAACTGTGTTTATAAAAGTGCCTTTATGAAAATTCAAAATCACGAGCTAGGGTAAGGGTGTGATGAGGGCAGGCAAAATAGCAAAATAAATATAGTTTTATGGTGGAGGGTGTCGAACGATAGTTAGTAAATGGAGCTGCTGAATTTATTGAAGTGTGAGAGGGGGGTTTGGGGCATGGTAGGGAATGGTGGAGGGAGAGTTTAACTTAGCGATAAATCAAATGAGTTGTGGCAACTTATTGGTGGGATTGGATGGTAACCGACTAATCAGTCAAGCTGTAGTTATTAAATGGAAAGGAGGCAACTAACTGGAATAAAGTGGATGTGTTGTGTGTGTTCGAGAAGGGTGGAGATATTAGAGGCCACGAGAGTGAGAGGGTTCGAGATTCGAATGGTGTGTTTGTGGTGAGGGTGAATAGTGAGGTGGTCTTACTGTGGCGGTTATGGTGAGAAAATTGTGAGGATATCGAACTATGACGAGTAAATAGTGAAGGGGATGGAGAGTCGGGTGGTGGGTTGTTGGCATGGATGTGCGGTGAAGGAGTCAAGCTGTGGCGAGTAAATAATGAGGGAGGTTTAGTGTCGAATGGTGTGGTGCTGGTGTGGTTGGAGGGAACGGGCAGCGAGAATGTGTTACAAAAAGCCAATCATTCGCTTTAGGGGGAATCGTAGACAGATTTATTGACTATGTTCTCCATTATTAATTGGCACGGGGGTCGAGTGAAACTGACTAATAAGTCGGCTGCTGTTCGTGATGCCAGGCATTGGTTGTGCTCTGCCACCTTTACGTGAATCGAACCCTCAAGCTCACAGCATCCAACATGGTTTTTGGCATTAATTATGTAATTTTTTTCTCTAGTTTTGCTAACATTTTTCGATTTTTCGAGTCTAAATTTATTGCTGTCAAGGTAAATGCCACCCACATCCAACATAATGGTCAAGGTTAGTAAAACTTTTTTCTATTTTTGCGATTTTTTCTAGATTTTTTCGTTTAAGGTTACTGGGGTCAAGGTCACCTACATTCAACATTATGGTTGGATTCAGTAAAATAGACCTTCCGTTTATTTATTGTTTACGAACTTTTCTGTTTTTCAAAGGTAAGGTCACTGGGGTCAATGCCAAGGTCACTCACATCAAACATGGTGGTCGCGGACAGTAATGCAATTTTTTCGTCGATTTTTACCAGTTTTTTTTGGAATTTTTACGATTTTTTATAACATTATTAGTTAAGGTTATAGGGGTTTGTGTCAACGTCACATTCAACATGGTAGTTGTGGTTACTAATTTAATAAATCCGTTGATTTTTTAATATTCTCGATTTTTTTTAAGATTAAGGCAAATGGGTTTAAGGTCAAGGTCACTCACATTCATTATGGTTGGGGTCTGTAATGTAATATTTATCTCGAAATTTACGAATTCTTTAGATTTTTTTACCATTTTTCTAGATTTTTCTATGTCAAGGGCGCGAAATGACGGAAACTATAGCAAGAGTGCCATAAATTAAGGAATGTAATTGAAGAGATCATATATAGCCTAATGCCGGGCACCTATTACTACAAGAGATTACAATACTAATTTTAAATATATATATTTCTTTAACACAGATAAAAAGTAAACATTTTCGACTTGACATACCTTGTGCCTATAAAACCAATAAGATCACTGCCTGGCATAAACGAGTGGGTATGAATGTAGGGTTGATGGCCGTCACTTCCGAGCGCCGTCTGGCAATCCCGAGACGAGCCNGCATAAACGAGTGGGTATGAATGTAGGGTTGATGGCCGTCACTTCCGAGCGCCGTCTGGCAATCCCGAGACGAGCCGAAGTAAAGCCCCAAGCCCATGGAAGAAGATATCCTCAGCAAATAAATCTCAGCTGCGGTCACATATACACAGCTCCCATTTAAAATACATTGCCTCCGCAGCCTATACTACTCATAGGGCTACTGTATACCGTTTATACATTCTCCGGGTCGCGAGCGTTACTTACGATATGAATTTGGTGGAAATAAAGTGGAGGACTATACAGAATAGTAAGGGGAGTTGTCGATAATTGACTAGTTACATCAAGTATGCTGCTGAGTTTGCAGGACTTGGGGGTGTGTCGGGAGTGAGGCGAAGTTTGAGCAAATGCAGCACACTTGGAGTCAAGCTACTGAAGTGGTAGAAATGGGAGCCCTTGGCTTGTTGGGCGATGGGAAGGGAAAGTGACATGCGACGGAAGCGCGAGCCACACAGTAGATAGGTGCACAGAAGCGAAATTGGCTTGGCAGCTCCTTTGATGGCAAGAAGGTTATCAGGCGCTGATTAGCGAATATCGTTCCAATATGTTGCTGGTCCGTGACGCCATTTTTCTGGCGTGTGCTGCTGGAGTTCGCGGTATAAGCTACTCTTTCACCTCCGTATTTTCAAGTATCCTGTGGTCAAACCGAGTCTGACAGAACCTGCTTCAGTGCAATACATTGAGAAAAGGGCAGAGAGATCCTACATAATTTCTGCATATCTAGCCCTGCTTTAACACACCACAGATATGGCTCTATAAAGAACAAATTACAGATAGTTCACAGTGTTCGAGTTGGCCATTAATTGGAAAAAAAATTTCTAATAACATAATTTTTAAATTTGTTGAATAAAAATATTGATCTAATAAATTTTGTAACCTTAGTATTAAAAATTGAATTTTTTACATGGTTAAGCTGTACTGTGTAGGTAATAGATTTGTCTGATAATAAAGATAAGATTTTCTGAAAACATAAGACAATTATAATGTATTAGAAATTAATATCGATTTATTACATTTTTTAGGTAAGATAATAAAAACTGAGATTTTAATCGTGTTATATTTTATTGTGCGATTGATATCACTGGTATTTAATAAATAAATTCCTAAAATATAAATATTTAATTTCTTTATATAAAAATATTTAATTAATATTTTTTTTTAAACATTGTAATAAAAACAAAACAGTACAGGGTTCTGTGCTATTGCGCGATTGACTTTACGAGTAGTTGAAAATAAAGTTCTGAAATGGCATGATATAAATATTTTAATATGATTTTATTTAAAAATTTAGTACACTACTCTTATGTGTAATTATATACTGGCTGCTCATTGCAGCTAACGTTACAATAACTTTTGCGTATCTTCAGCCGCAATGAGCAGTCACTCAGTCGCAATTAGCAGCAAATCTTTTGTTTTATAAATTGTTGGGAAATTTCAGGGTGTTTTGAGGGATAAAAAGAAATTCTGGTAGTAAAACAAAGAATTTGGTAGTAAAAACGAAGAACTTTTAAGCAAAAACGGGAAATTTTGAGCTAATATGGCCGCCCGCTGAGAGGTTAGTTCCCCGACTGAACTAGTCCTGTAGTTCTGGGGCAGGCACCCGCTGCACTTGGATCGTGTGTATCTTTCTACTACAAATACTACTTCAGTAGCTTCGAATGCAACTAAATTGGTTTTAATTCCTTTAGTTAATTCGTGTTAAGTGAGGACTTTTGGGTACCTTTCTCAGATTCGTATACTTGCCTATTGCGTATATTTCTGCTAAGTAAATATAAAATATAAAATTTAGCATTGCTGTGTATGGAATGACTACTCTCCATCCAAGTTTCTATCACAATGCACAGAGAAAATGTTGAAAAAAAATGTATAATTTCAGAAAAAATTTTACTTATATGTGTTAAAATAAAAATTACATTTATTATTTATTTTTCAATCCNACCACAGATATGGCTCTATAAAGAACAAATTACAGATAGTTCACAGTGTTCGAGTTGGCCATTAATTGGAAAAAATTTTCTAATAACATGATTTTTAAATTTGTTGAATAAAAATATTGATCTAGTAAATTTTGTAACCTTAGAATTAAAAATTGAATTTTTTACATGGTTAAGCCGTACTGTGTAGGTAATAGATTTGTCTGATAATAAAGATAAGATTTTCTGAAAACATAAGACAATTATAATGTATTAGAAATTAATATCGATTTATTACATTTTTTATGTAAGATAATAAAAACTGAGATTTTAATCTTGTTATATTTTATTGTGCGATTGATATCACTGGTAATTAATAAATAAATTCCTAAAATAGAATTATTTCATTTCTTTGTATAAAAATATTGAATTAATAATTTTTTAAAACATTGTAATAAAAACAAAAAAGTACAGGGTTCTGTGCTATTGAGCGATTGACTTTACGAGTAGTTCAAAGTAAAGTTCTGAAATGGCATGATATAAAAATTTTAATATGTTTTTATTAAAAAATGTAATACACAANATGGCATGATATAAATATTTTAATATGATTTTATTTAAAAATTTAGTACACTACTCTTATGTGTAATTATATACTGGCTGCTCATTGCAGCTAACGTTACAATAACTTTTGCGTATCTTCAGCCGCAATGAGCAGCCACTCAGTCGCAATTAGCAGCAAATCTTTTGTTTTATAAATTGTTGGGAAATTTCAGGGTGTTTTGAGGGATAAAAAGAAATTCTGGTAGTAAAACAAAGAATTTGGTAGTAAAAACGAAGAACTTTTAAGCAAAAACGGGAAATTTTGAGCTAATATGGCCGCCCGCTGAGAGGTCAGTGCCCCGACTGAACTAGTCCTGTAGTTCTGGGGCAGGCACCCGCTGCACTTGGATCGTGTGTATCTTTCTACTACAAATACTACTTCAGTAGCTTCGAATGCAACTAAATTGGTTTTAATTCCTTTAGTTAATTCGTGTTAAGTGAGGACTTTTGGGTACCTTTCTCAGATTCGTATACTTGCCTATTGCGTATATTTCTGCTAAGTAAATATAAAATATAAAATTAAGCATTGCTGTGTATGGAATGACTACTCTCCATCCAAGTTTCTATCACAATGTACAGAGAAAATGTTGAAAACAAATGTATAATTTCAGAAAAAATTTTACTTATATGTGTTAAAATAAAAATTACATTTATTATTTATTTTTCAATCCTAAGACACCATACGTGAGAGATTACTCTGGCATATGCACGTTGTCACACATTATCCTAATAATTATAAAATCTCTAAATTAACTTTGCCATTACACTACCACAGTTACGTTTTCACAAATCAAGTTCAACTCAGAAATTTGTAATTTCTACAGTATTTCATTCCGTTAACTCATAGATTGTTAGCATACACAAAATAAGAAAATAGTATGACATACAACCCCTTAAGTTATAAATTAGCCTACTTAACAAAACAGATGTCACCAATGAACAAATGTTATTTAATGTACCTTTAAAAATAATAAAAATTAATGATTTAATAAACATTAGTACCTAAAGTAAAACATGCTTTTCATCTACAATTACATACTGCTACCTATTAGCTTCAGCATTTTACACGCGCAACTTCAGTAATTCCGTGAAGTTTAAATATTATTAAATGAGAGCAATTATAGTGATTACTTAATAATTTCAAATTGTTTAATTAAAACCCATTAAGTTGTATGTAGCTTATAGCTTGATCATTATAACTGCCCAGTCAGTAAAACATAGACTAGGATTTTGAGTGGATGTTAGCGCTTTTAACATTTTAAGTTTTCTTTAACAGAATAAAAATTGTGACTTCAGGTACGTTTTTACTGCATCTAAACATTTTTATCGTTGTGTTCATCAGGTAAACCAGCTAACAATATTTATCAAGATTTGTTATACATTTCTATTATTAAATAATGAGAACCTTTCTCATTATAGTGTGCCACAACGTCAACATTACACTTTCGATAAAATATTAAGTCATGGAACTAATTTTTCCTGTTTACTGTTAAGTTAAGTACAATTACTTATATCAGCGTTTACGTGTGCGTATGTGTAGATACGCAAAAGTAAATTTTTCGAGTACTAATTTCAAAAATATTCAGTTAACGATGATAGTAACCATAACAGAAGCAGAGATTTCTCACAGAACACGCCCACTGCAACGTGCCGTGACTATTGGGAAAGGTATATCCGGGATGAAATACGAGCTCTGCGTTTATCGGGAAACCAGGAGTAAAAACAATTACATTTCCACCCGTTGGAATAACAGGGCCTGCTTCACGAATACTTCTTCCGCACGCCCCCTTTTTATTCCGTTCGTTCTCTCTTCTTTACGCCCTCTTTCTTGCCCGTTCTTGCAGTCACTCAATCCATCAAGTTTTCAAATTAATTACTTTTATTCCTTTTCCTGCGAATGGGAATGGTTAATGTAACATGGTCCTCCCCGCCAGAGACTACATGCCTGTGGAAGGGGTGGGGGGGCCTTGATTGTGCCTCGCTGTTGAGTAAGTTTTTCGATAAACTGCCCTTTGTGTATTGATTTTTGTTCAAGCGAGAAGCCATTTTCTGCATTGCGATTCTTGACAGCCGTGATCATTAGTATGTCACGCTGGAGTGCCATTGGGTGGAATAAATGTCACGGACTGTGACTTTGTCACCGATAGATTTTTATCACAATTGTTATTGTCGCCGACAGATTTTGGTCACCATGTGACCTATGCTCTGAAGGCATGGTGACAAAGTCGCGAAACGTACTGCCCCGCCTCTCTGCATATATGCAGTCACGCTATCAGTCACCGACACGAAGTCGCGGTGAATTATAAACTTAACAGTGACTGCCAATGACCTCTAAAGGAACAATGTGGGACGAAACAGTTGCATTGTGACAACGGAATATAAGCTCCATCTTCTTAGAACACGTGTACCAGCCATAAATAAAGTTGTAATATTTTGTAATAAGTTGTATTTAAATAATAGGGAAATAACACGTACTATTTTCAGTATTTGCGAAAGAAAAAAATTATATAACCATCCTACCTTTTGCTATAGCCCTCAGATTTAATGCGACTCTTTTTACTCCCGACTTGTTATGTAAGTGCAAAAAGTTTGATGAGAAATTGGAGGGCTAAGGTAACAGCTTTACAAAATAGTAAATTGTTCTAGATTAAGCGAGATTATTATTTATTATTTTTGAGAATAAAATAGTGTGTTAACGATAAGGGTCAACACAATGTGGGAAAACTTAACTGCAGTAGGCGATCGCTTTGCCAACTGTAATATTTAAAATACTATCTTATCAGCTGGAATACCAGGCAGAAGATTTGTGAGTTTGTAATAGACTCTATGTTTGAAACTACTTTCGCTGAGATACCTAATCCCCAATATTAATAAATTGAAAAGGAAATAAAACTATAAAAATTTAAATCTTACGGCATGCAAATGCCGTACCAGCTATTGTTTCCTTTGTAAGTGCTGTTTCGCATGACACATGCACTGTTCACTTAGTCTAAATACAATAAATACATATCTTAAGAAAGAAACACGTGTTTTATGTCGCTAATCACGATCAACTCCTATTAATTTGTTTTTTTACGTTGTTAAACTTCCAGATTTTTTTACACACTTGAGGTCAACGGTCCGAATTCGAAATGTAAATCCAGTTTTAGCGGTTCGTCCTGCATGTTGCAGAAGGAAGGGGGGGGAGGGATGTGTGAATTAATCGCCTACGGCAGCAGGAATGATTGCAGCAGAGCGCCCAGAGCGGACGTCGGTAACAGAGGATTTCGTTAAGAAATGGGCGGCGGCGGGGCGAGGAATGTGGAACGGGCTGAGGGCCAGAGAGCGCTCGTTCCAAGCCTGGGACTTCTGAAGACGCCAGCGGCCGCACCAACTCACCCGCCAACGACGTCAGACATACAACTGATTTGGAACATGATTAGTGGCGCCTTTGGTTTTTCCATCAGAGGTGGTCCACTAATTATGTTTTTTCCTGTCTCCGCTCTCCGAAAAATCATCTTTCCATTCACGGACATTTCCTTACAAGAATAACAATTATGGCCTTATTTTAAATCCGTCAATTATATAATAACGGAATGATATAGGCTGTCCACAGTAAACTGAGCACTTTTAAAATCCCTGCTTAATATCAACTTGTATAAACTATTCGCGGTTTCTTCACATTTTTAAATCAAACATTTTGAAAAATCACTCTACATATGACGTGTTAGGTTGTTTCCAAAATATGTCATGTATCACAATTGTTTTATACTTCTGTTAACACAAAAATTCCTTATTGTTTTACTAAATTGAACTTGTATTTATTTTAATTGTAAATTATTATATTTAATTTCTAATTAATATAAATAAAAATAGAGAGAAAATAGGTTGGTAATGCCTAGTAAGAAATAGTTCCTATACAAAATATAATTACACTGAGTGCGCATGAATGCGGTGCACTGTCCCTTTGGTGTAATATTTTAGACTCTGTTAAACTTTGTTTGCATGAGGTGGAGAAATCTCCTGGGCGTAGAATTTTAGCAGGGTTCAGAAAAGTTGGAAGTAACCGTGAATGGACTATACAGTATACACACAGTATGTATTATCAGGCTATATGTATAACTATCATTGCCATGGCCCTGATCACTTTATCCAAGCGGCGATCAAGTTAAGCTGCAAAAATAAAATATAATTGCTCATATTTACCCCTTTATGCATTAAAAAACAGAAATAAATAATAATAATTTCACTTTTCACAGATGTTTACCTAACATTTTTAATTCAGCGTTAAGACATGGCACTATACTTTGCCTTCGTTGTTACCAACATTACTGGCATTCTAGTCATTGTGTCCATTAAAATATCTGCAGTTAAGGGCAGAACAGAACTGAACAGAAAATATTTCTCCAGTCCCCAGTTCGTGCCATCAATGGAGTTTCGACGTAAAATGGAATCAGGATATTCCACATTTCACAAACCATTTTAGGACCTTCTATGCTCCTTTGTTATGTTGCTAACTTTACGGCTGTTATCAAAAGCAAAGCAAGTATGGTCTTTAAATATAAATGGAGCATTGCTAGTAAAATGCCCCATTTTACTATCCCCCTGCATGTTTTAACAAATTAGTCTTAATTTCGATTTTCTGAAACTTTGTGATACTATAGAGGCGCGCTCGTCTTTAGGACGACTGCGGCATCTTGAGCCGGGTGTAATTTCCAACACACTGCCAACGCGAGTTTATTCCGAGCCTGGCCTTGGCTGTTAGAGGTAACCTCAAACAGAGCAACTCCAGGTCAGCCCGTGCTCCTTTCTTTTTACTGGCACTTGTGGATGCCTCGAGAGCCTGCAGGCCCGCTCCGAGGCGAGTCTTACCCTGTACACGGGTCGAACCTCCCAGGGCCGTGGATCCTCCAACGCTCTCGTTTATTAAAATATAATCGAAATTCTTCACATTCAAGATCATGATTGAGGGTCACTGGTCTAACTGTTAAGTAGTCGACCAGCCAGCCACCGGCCCAAAACCATTATGATTGCCAGTGATCCAAACCCAGTCTTGGAGGCAGACGCCCAGTTTGGTAAATCCGGTATATGGAACGCCCGGGGGTTTCCCAAGTTTGTTCGACTCCTTCGGAAACTCAACAAACGGTACCACACCCAGGTGGGAGCAGTACAATTTTTCAAAGATTGGTTTTAAAAGTGCTCAACCAACCTTGAACAGCCAGTAGTCTTAACTACAAAGGTAGACTGGGACACCGGAATATTTCCGATGTACACCGCCCTTAAGAGTGAACTGGTGCCTTCCCCTTGACAGGATTTGACCCTGCAGCATTCAAAATAGTTTTTTATTTTCATTATTCACCCGAAACTGGTATCTTTCAACCTCCGGCAAAACCGAGGAGCTAACAGAGCTGGAATTTTTTAAGATCTGTTTAATTTTTACTTGCGCAGTGTGTGTAGAATGTGATTTCGCAATAAAGTCTATAACGCATCATTGAATATATGCAACTTATCAGTCATCAGTAGGAACACCCAAATTTCGCGAAAAGCTTTCACGACCAATTGTATTTCATAACAGTGAAGTTCAGATCCACTTCTTTGATTGGATGATCTAAAGTGTTACGCGTCTTAGGTGAATGCCCGTGAATCACAGACGTACAGTATTGGAGTTGCCTAATTCTGGTTGGCCAGTTAAGTAAGAAAATTTCTTCTCACAAAGAAACTCCGCCAATAAGAAAAATAAACCTGCTGGTATGCCCGTAGTGTATTAAAATCCAACAAATGCGTAAATCTTTTCGCGAAATTTGGGTGTCTCTAGTCATCAGTCCCGCGAGCCTAGAAAGTGAACTGTCTTTCACATGCGTCAAGCAACATATCTTCCCGCCACAATCGAGGATGTGGTGTATTTTTCTGCATACACGAATGCACAGAGGAAAACTCGCAGCCATCAGTCGAGACCGTTGAAGCCTCGAGCCACACGGCCAGACATCGGAGAACGCCTCGTAGGTGCCGTGTGGCTATCAGAAGTTCCACGAAAGACGATGCCGCACCTTCCGATGAATGTGCCCCCAGCTCCAGAAATGAGCCAGCACCTACTTGCCAGCGTCGCTGTCATCGCCCAGCGAGGTGTACTCCCAAGGATGCTGCTGCTGGTTCTGCCACGAATGTTGGTACTACCTTCATCGAGCCATCGATCAAACAAGAGCCAGGTTTACACTGCAATAATAATGTAATGGATGGTGAATCGGAGACAAGTATTGCTGTTTGTGTCGAAGGTCTTTGTAGTGACCCTGCAATTTGTGTGGTCATTCGCACTGCTGCTTACTGCCATAGGTGAATTTACGATATACCCTAAATCATAATTCAACATCTGTATACTAAAAAAAATAGATATAATTTAAACTCTATTGGAAGAAGATTTAAATAATTATAATCGATTTTGTGCCGATAATGTATATTTTATTACCTGTATAAAACATTTAATGTAAAAAATTAGTTCTTTTATTGATTAAAAAACTCACATAATATAAAAAATATTTTTATGAAAGTAAATACTTATGTTGAAAAATGAAACAAAATTATAAATATGACAATTTAGTTATTTTGCAGGAATGGTCCTTGTCAATAACAGGAAATCGAAAAGTTAGTGCACATATTGAAAATGGAATCCAATAAGAAGGGAGCCAACAGCACCACCTATATGTTAAAAACATAAACAAATATGGCTGCCACCTGGTGGCTCAATTGCCAGTTCGCTTGGTGGGTAAACCGATAATTAATACACTAGGTGTTGAAAATGAAAACATGAAATACAAGATGGCGGTCTCCAGCAATGTATAAACAGATGACAAATGAAAAAAAATGGTTGTGTATAAAAGAATGATGATTTGTGAAGGAGTGGGGGAGGACAATGTTAAGACAATTTGATTGATTGGAGGAGGGTTTGTCGTCTGCTGAACGTGGTGCTGGGGGGACCAATGGAAATTTTTTTTAAACAATTTTATAATGATATATTTTTAATTTTAAAAAAATTTTTAGCAATACATTTTTATAAATTTTTAATAATTATTTTTTAAAAATTTATAACATTTTTAATAAACATGAATTTTTTTTTGGAATTTTTGAGATTTCGACGTTAAAAGTCACCAGGTCAATGTCACCGACAACCAACATGGCGTACAAGATGGTCTCCAGCCGATCTGAATGACGGAGCAAGAACAGTTCTAGGACTCCGAGGCATCACACCCTTGCCCCAAACTCGGCTATATCATTCTACTAGTATATTCTATAAGGGCATTGTAAATATCATCCAACACCTGGCATAAATTTACCAATAAAATTTTTAGGTAAACTAAACATGTACAGGAGGCCAGTGTAGAATTCACCTGAAGCCAGGAAATGCAATCTAATGAAGTTTCGCTTCATCTAGGATTACTTTCTGCATTTTTGTGTCAAATTTTTGTATTCGCGTTCTCACTTTATCCAAGAGTCACATAGACTAAGGCGAAAAAAGTCATGGAATACCTCCTGATATCGTATCGGACCTCCTTTTGCCCGGCGAAGTGCAGCAACTCGACGTGGCATGGACTCAACAAGTCATTGGAAGTCCCCGGCAGAAGTATTGAGCCATGCTGCCTCTATAGACGTCCATTATTGCGAAAGTGTTGCCGGTGCAGGAGTTTGTGCACGAACTGACTTCTCGATTATATCCCATAAATTTTCGATGGGATTCATGACAGGTAATCTTGGTGGCCAAATCATTTGCTGGAATTGTCCAGAATGTTCTTCAAACCAATCAGGAACAGTTGTGGCCCGGTGGCATGGCGCATTGTCATCCCTAAAAATTCCGTCATTGTTTGGGTACATGAAGTCCATGAATGGCTTCAAGTGGTCTCCAAGTAGCTGAACATAACCCTTTCTAGTCAATGATCGGTTCAGTTGGACCAGAGGACCCAGTCCATTCCATGTAAAAACAGCCCACACCATTATGGAGCCATCACCAGCTTGCACAGTTCCTTGTTGACAACTTGGGTCCATGGATTCGTGGGGTCTGCGCCACACTCAAACCCTACCATCAGCTCTCACCAACTGAAATCGGGACTCATCTGACCAAGTCACTGATTTCCGGTCGTCTAGGGTCTAACCGATATGGTCACGAGCCCAGGAGAGGCGCTGCAGGCGATGTCGTGCTGTTAGTAAAGGCACTCGAATCGATCTTCTGCAGACATAGCCCAGTACAGCCAAAGTTCGCCACACTGTCCTAACGGACACGTACGTCATACGTCCCACATTAATTCCTGCGGTTATTTCACGCAGTGTTGCTTGTCTGTTAACACTGACCATTCTGTGTACACGTAGTTGGTTTCGGTCATTAAGTGCGGGCGATCGGCCACTGTGTTGTCCATGGTGGGAAGTTTTGCCTGAAATTAGGTATTCTCGGCACACTCTTGACACTGTGGATCTTGGAATGTTGAATTCCCTAACCATTTCCGAAATGGAATGTCCCATGCGTCTAGCTCCAACTACCATTCCGCATTCAAAGTCTGTTAATTCCAGTCGTGCGGCCATAATCACATCGGAAACCTTTTCATATGAACCACTTGACTACAAGTGAAAGCCCAACCAATGCACTGCCAATTTATACATTTTGTACACGATACTACTGCCATCNTGAATTCCCTAACCATTTCCGAAATGGAATGTCCCATGCGTCTAGCTCCAACTACCATTCCGCATTCAAAGTCTGCTAATTCCAGTCGTGCGGCCATAATCACATCGGAAACCTTTTCATATGAACCACTTGACTACAAGTGAAAGCCCAACCAATGCACTGCCAATTTATACATTTTGTACACGATACTATTGCCATATGTATATTTGCATATTGCTATCCCATGACTTTTGTCACCTCTGTGTATATTGGTTCGTATTTAATCTATNTGTATATTTGCATATTGCTATCCCATGACTTTTGTCACCTCTGTGTATATTGGTTCGTATTTAATCTATAAAAGTTTGTATGACCAATTTCATCCTTCTCCTTAATTTCACGACACAATGCACTTGAAGTTCTCAACGTTTCACGCCTTTTTACCAACTCGCGAACCCACACTTTCATCTTCTTTCTTTTAGTTTCCATGTTCTAATAATTTCGTAGCTCCGTATATCACAAACACCAGATACTGCATCTACGGCTTGCATTGCTGACATTGCAAATGGAGAGACATATTTGTGGGAACACCCGTGGTAGTGCACTACTTGGCAAGTAAAAAACCTTACAAGTGCAAGTCTAGGAGGCAACTGTGGACTCGACCTCCTGGGAACCCGCCCCCAATGTTCGCCAGACGTTCCATTCACCATCTTCGTGTTAGCAGAATATTTACCTACACAGGCACTGTCGGGCTTTATTGTGCGTAAATACCCCATTATAAGGTGGTTCCTGACTGGCTTATTTTGTCTTATTAGAGGCTGCTTAGCTTCTGATTGGGTGTGCTATCTACCCAACCAGAGATAATCTGTTTTCTGCCTACTGGTCCATGTAGTATATCCAGACCACCTTTTCATCTGTGTTTGTTTTATTCTAGTCGCTTAAAATATGTATATTTTCTTGAAGTTTTTCACATTGGCTATGATCTTCCATTCACACCCCAACATCAGTAAATTTAAAGTTTTAACCTGGTGTCTTGGACAGCTCAGAAATAGTCACGCATAGTCTTTGGTGACGAATCCAGGTTTTGTCTGGACATGGATCACAACCATACTCGAATACAGAGGATCATTGGCAGTGGTATAGCGCGATATAATGTAGGATCGAAAATTTCTCCCCTGGGAAAATTAGAAATTTTTTTAAAAATAATTTATGAAAGCATATTTTAAAAGTTTTCTGGGCGTTTATTGCTGTCCTGGCTTTTATTTTAGGGACGTCGGCTATCTGGAAGGGTACATAGCTAATAATTAAATTAATAGGAAAAATTGCGACATCATGACTGTTGTCACTTTATTCACTATTCAACCGAGAGGTAATGTAGCTTGATGTTATTACAGTATACACTATCAACAATTGAGATTAAAGTAAGCAATAGAAATTCAGTTCTGAATACGCTTAGCGCCAAGTAAATTTGCAGTATAGCCTACCCCCTCGGGAATCAACTCAGGATTGTATTCATGCATGTAGACGATCATATATATGATACATATTATGCTGAATTATAGTGATCCAAGCCTCTTGCATCTATTGTCGCGCTTGTGTAAGGTTAGTAGCTGGCTGTACGGGCATGATTTGACGTCGTACAAACATGTCCCAAATATTTTCTATGGGAGGGAACTCTGGAGATCGTGCTGGCCAAAGCAGTTGTCTAACACCACAAAAGTCGCATCGAGTAGTAGCAAAAGTATGTGGACAAGCATTATTCTGTTGAAACAATGCCTTACCTTACTGTTGAAGGAATGGCAGTAGAACAGTTCTAACATATTGGATGTAGTGAGTACTGTTTAACAGACCCTCCCAAACATCAATGATGAATGGAAATTTTAAATTTTTGCACTCTGCACCATGATGCCAGGAGTTGGTTTGGGCCCATATTTCGGGGGTGAATACATTCTGGAAAACGATGCTCACTAGGTTGATGTCGCATACTTGCATGAAGGGAAAACCTGCTCTCATCCCTTAACACAACAGAGTGCCGTTTCATTCTTCAGGGATCATTTTAAGGCACTACAGGAGATGTGCACAATGGTGTTGTGGCAGAAGATGCAGTCTAGCCAAAGACACATTCACCCATAGTCCTGCTGCAAGTAAATAGTTCCCAATGCTACATGTAGACATCCGTGATACCAAATTCGCTCTGATCTCTGCTGTGGATGGGATACAGTCTATCAGTGTTGACCTAAAAATGTGCCTATCTTATTGTGCGTTTTTACAACGCGGCCAGCCCGAACTTGATCTACATGTTTGGGCCTGTTCAACTGTCAACAATTAATAACATTGCCACACTATGGGTGGATCATGACCAAAGTGTACAGCAATCCGTCAATATGTTCATCCCGCCCTTCGAAGTCCTACATTACAGCCTGTCTCCAATGTCTATAAGTGCACAAGAGACATATAAAGGTTTTTTTATTCATTTACGCGCCATCCAACTGTGCCACTCCCTACCTATTTAAACTTCATATTATCTAACTTACCTATTCGAGTTACAAAAACTTCTAGCGACGTTTGCGTGTGAATTTTTGATGGTATATGTTCTCTTGCGCACATTTTTACAACGTTCTAAGCAATGTTTAATGGAGAAACACACCATAGTGGCCTTAGTCATTCTTGTGTTTCAGCTTCGTCATAATGTTAAGACGTTTCGACTGCAGTGGACATTTTTGNCATAGTGGCCTTAGTCATTCTTGTGTTTCAGCTTCGTCATAATGTTAAGACGTTTCGACTGCAGTGGACATTTTTTGAAGGGCAGGAACGGCGTTCTCTGTGTTCCACAAGCAGAGCTGTATGATACTCAATGTCGCACTTTAAGATNTTTTTGAAGGGCAGGAACGGCGTTCTCTGTGTTCCACAAGCAGAGCTGTATGATACTCAATGTCGCACTTTAAGATGTACCTAGTCATTCCGTCGTCAGGTAGGCTACTACCACGGTGTCAAATTCAGTGTCAGCCCACTTGAATTTACACATTGGGATTATGGGATTAGCAATGGTGTGGCCCATCTCTACAGATTTTTGGTATCGTAGTACTTTCGTAATGTCGTCGGCATGCTGTGATCGTATATCTCGAGTGTGTAGGTGTTCTTTGCCATTGCATGGCGTATGATACACTGTTCCATATTACTGCATATACCCCCCTCGATGAACATATGCAAATTATAATCCGTCTACAATTTCAGTTGTGCTTCCGTATTTCACAGCATGGCATTGCATCGTTGGGCTACTGGCATAGTGTACACAGTCCAGCTTCTACATCGAAATGCATAATTTCCTGGTGTTTCCAAAGATGTGAGCGTGCATCAGTAAATCGTTATTGTGTCGTACAGCCGAACACATCCGACACAGACTAGGTGCGAGAATAATCTTTAGCACTTTGTTGGTATCACTGATGAATGCGTGTGGACTTGACTGATGTTAGGCGAATGACAACTGAATAGGTGTTATCGATATATATTTTATATCAGTAGTTTTTGGGCTGTTATTCTTATTTGGTATTAAACCAAATTGTAAATTCGATGAAAAAAGAAATGTGGCGTTTATCAAGACCTTTAGGACAATAACATGCTTCTCATACTGGCCAACTTATTTAATTTGGCTGTCTCCTGTATCAGAACGATAATTTTACTATCCATTAAGTCCATAAAGCAAAGTCAATTACATAATGGTTTCAAGGNGTCTCCTGTATCAGAACGATAATTTTACTATCCATTAAGTCCATAAAGCAAAGTCAATTACATAATGGTTTCAAGACTATCAGGAAATGCTGCTTCATTTGCCAGTTCAAAGCGCTGAATATTTTTAGATGAGCTGGGGTATCGTTTGCATTCCAGTTCCATTTGACCAAGGGGCAAATTTCAACTATCCACAGTGCTACAGGAAGAATGGAAACAAATTCCGTCAGCTGTTTGCCAAAAGTTATAATTTTCTACTTGAACTTANCCACAGTGCTACAGGAAGAATGGAAACAAATTCCGTCAGCTGTTTGCCAAAAGTTATAATTTTCTACTTGAACTTAATCAAAATGAGCATCAGAAGTGTTCAGTAAATTAGCTTGTCAACATTTGTGTTGCTTCTATCAGAAATACTCTTATTTATATGACGGCTTATGTCCTCTTGATTGGAAGAAGTATCTATCACAGTGTCATCTTCTTCCCTGGATTCCCAGTCACTTTCGATAGTTTATTTTGTGTTTTAACTCTGCCCATACAACAGGTTGAAAGTTGAGAAATCATGTGCTTTCACTGTTACTCCTTGCTGTCTTCTATAAAGTTTTGTTTTCGTAAGTTAACTAACATTGTATATGTGCTATATAACGTAAAACGTATATATCTTAAACACGCTTTATTTTACTTCACTTCTATATTTCTGGCCTTAGTACAGCCATAGGCAAAATTTTTCTTATGATTACATAAATGTTTTAACTACCTAACTGATGATTCGCCGCAGTCTAGTTTTATGCCGAAGCAGGACACAGATAACCTTCTTCGATGTAAACTGGAACGACACTGACGTTAGTAACGTTGTGGCACATAACTTTACCTGTTGAGACGGAGAAGATAGGTCACTTTATTTCATCTAATTCTTCTGTCGGATAAGCGATCAGTTCATGCGTTATTTTCAGGGACATCAAAGTGCAATGACGACAGCTCATACATACAGACGTTCCCAAATCTTGAGGTCATAATCGAAATGTATTGTCCATATAAATAATTCCAATATAGGGTTTTTAACATCGTTCTGATAAAGGTATAATACACATAGACACACTATCCCACTTCCCTCCGTCCTCCTTTTCAAACTCTGTTAAACGGCGGAAAAATACTACGTTGGAGGAAACACTCAAATAACTCATTACGACCCTGCATTTTGCGACAATGAATGAGAATGTGGTTTATATACTGCACGCTCTCCCGTTGACAGTTCGGGAATTCAGCCAGTTTAAACTTATGGAAATTACCGTTATAATTTCTATGATTAAGTTGCAGCCGAAAGATCATCGTGAAGTAGAGGTTTTTTGCACTTCACAAATAAACCATGTTTGAGTTTGAAGATATGGTTGGATAAGCTTGTAAGTTGTAAGGGTATAAGTAAACAGTTTTAGCATTACATTCGAACAGCTGTAGAAAAGTTAATAAATAACAACTTCAGAATGTGAGCCACATGGTGGCCACTGGTGGAACATATGACCTAACAGTAATATGTGTTTTATATGCCATCAGTGTCTCACAAAGCAGTCGGTGTGTTGACTAGTTTATGAGGAGATCTCACCTTGCTTGTTGTAGCCAATAAGTTAATTACAGCAGTTAGAATGCACATAGAACTGTGAAGTCTAGCTTTGAGGTTAACAAATGTGTTAGTGAGAGAGTTCAGCGATAATGTGTGTAAAGTAAGGCAGAGAAGGAACAGCCAAGGATTCGCCGACCAACGGCAACATCCGCTATACTTCCCTTATGTGAAAATCTTGAATGTACGCCGTTGTAAATTGAACCCGTATAGTTGTGGTGGTAAGCGAGTGATCTGACCACTACACCACCGTGGCCTCTCAAATTAATAAGCATGAGGAAGCATTAAACCCAAATTTCTCATAAATAAGTAACTCGGGACAATGGCGAGGACTTTTTGTTTTCAGAAAAGGAGAAGGGAAAGGGGGATGCAAGTCTCAAACTTTCTGTGACCACGTCCACGTTCATTTTAACCGTGGGTGAAGAGATTTGGGCGGCTCTTAATAGCAAGGTCTTGAGAGCCGATAAGGGTGATTGAGGTGAGTATGGAGCAGCGCTGGAATGAAAGGGCGGGGTAAACGGGAGATCCCCGAGAAAACCCGTCGACCAGCGGCATCATTCGTCACGATTCCCACATTCAAAAATCCGGGAGTGACCAAGTTGGGGATTAAACTCGGTTCGCCTTGGTGGGAGGAGCAGTCTAACCGCTCAGCCAATGCGGCCCCCATTCCAAACGTGTCGCGCTCTCTATCTCAATGTGTGTGGCATGTTTTTGGGTGAAGCTATAAACGAATATAACACTTATTTTTATTTACTTATGATAAGGGTTTAAACAACACGAGTTACAAATATTTAAGAGAATAGAGTAACGAAATTTTGCCGGCAAAGGAAGTGTAAGTTGTGAAAGCGTTCCAGAGACTGAACATTCTAGTTTAAAAATTACACTTTTCTCAAAAAAAAATTTTAATACAACACATAAATATTATATTTAAAAATGAATGAGGCATAAAATATATCATAAGTTAAAGTTATTACAAATTGAAATACTAGCTGACAAACCGGTGCCCCCCCCCCCCNTCCCCTTCGCCGGTACTCGGCGCCTATGACTCGGGCTTTTATTAACTGCTGTAATTACTTATGAGAATGATTTTTTTCTCTGGCGTGGCCTAGCTGCCACTTCACTTCAGTTATGCCTGAACATACAAAACGTAAAGCTGGCGCGCGTTCGGCAGAGCGTTTAGTTGGCAAAGTCTATTGATGTCAGGGCAGCACTCTCGCCTACATCAAAGCCCCGCGCCGCGCCGCCGCGGAGAAGCCACCGGCAGCCGTGAACTGGCGCGGACAAAGGAAAGGAACATCACTCCAGCAGGAGGACGGAGTTATCTGCACTGCCTCCCCCTCGCTCTTTCGACCCTCTCTTGCTATCCTTACCGGTGGCCACGGCGCACCTTTTGACCGCGACCGGTGAACTGTCGGGCCCATCTCTGAAGTTACATTGAAGGCAACAGGGAACAGAAGCGACAGCCAACCCCCTAAAACCTTGCGCGAAGACAGCAGGAAATTCATCTATTCCACCCACCGCGGCTTCCACACAACACTCAAGTTCTGTGGACGAGCAGTTTCGCTGTTACGGGCTCTTCTACTAAAGCTATTTTCCACATTCGAGACCGAGAAGTGTGGGAGCGATAAGGGCGAGACTGCCACGAGCATAAGATGCGCCATCGCCGCTACGCGCTGGGCTCTGAACTGGCGTGCTGTGTTCTCGTGCTGTATCTACCTATAATTTTAGTGGTATAAGGTTTTTTTTAGCAAATTATACTTCAGGGTCCTATTCTAGTTTCGCAGAAATTCGTCCAGAATACTTTAACTTATCACAGTCTGAAAATGTCGGTTTCAGCAGTTTTGAAGAGCTTGAACATAGTGTTTATATTAATAGTGATATGTTGAAAGTTGTATTCTGTTCTAGTCTAAACTGTAATTACTTTTCTTGTGCAATCTGATTTTGCACATGGGAAACAGTTTGTTTTAGAAAATGATTATTACTAACAAACTACAACCCAGTTCGTGCACCAGGTAGACGGGGTCTTTAAGTTATAACTATAACTTTTATGATTTGGCCACTCATTTCCTGAACGCCCTGCAGATTTTTGAATTAGTAATACGCGTGTAAAAACCAATTGGACGAATCACGTACAACCTAATACGCAATAATGTGTGCTCATCGTGAAGGTGCAAGCAAATGAACAAACGGCATCACCCAAGGTGTATACAGAACTGTCAAGTTTAGACTAACCATAAAATCAACTCGCGAAATTTCCAGGTAGATTGATACGATGGTTTATTACAGAAGAAGCGATCTGCTAGGATTCAAAGTACTGCACGAATTTCCGACAGTTTTCTTTTCTTATTGGTAGTCATACATGTATGAAGATACTGCCCAATTTCACTGGGCTTATGAGGATTTTTATACTATAAAGCAGAATGTTTGTGAGAATTTATCCCGGTCAGTAACTTTATCATCTAAGAATGAAATGGGTTGACTGCCGCAGGGGATTGGGGATTCGGACAAGCAGACGAGCCAGCGGCCATATTGGATGACGTCATGTGGCAACCTCCTTCACTGTCATTCCTTGCCTGCCGCAGCCATGTTGAATTTCCCGTTTTACTCCCTGCTTTATCAATCCACCTCATCACTTTATGCTCTTGCATTCTGTTTGGGGTGTTTTCTCATACTCCTCCCAATCACTTTTTGTCCCTTCTATCCCTAGGGAGTTTTCTCAGAGTCCTTCATGCCTCTCGTCCGTTCTATCTCTTGGGGGGGGAAGGTCTCGTATCCCTCCAAGTCTCTTTCCCATGTCTCCCACATTCTATCGTTTGAGAGTTAGAGTCCTCCTTGTCTCCATCCTACCATCCATCCTATCTAACATGGGGTTTTCTCACAATCCTCCCAGTCTCCTTCNTTTTGTCCCTTCTATCCCTAGGGAGTTTTCTCAGAGTCCTTCATGCCTCTCGTCCGTTCTATCTCTTGGGGGGGGAGGTCTCGTATCCCTCCAAGTCTCTTTCCCATGTCTCCCACATTCTATCGTTTGAGAGTTTTCTCAGAGTCCTCCTTGTCTCCATCCTACCATCCATCCTATCTAACATGGGGTTTTCTCACAATCCTCCCAGTCTCCTTCNAGAGTCCTCCTTGTCTCCATCCTACCATCCATCCTATCTAACATGGGGTTTTCTCACAATCCTCCCAGTCTCCTTCCTGGCTCTCGTCAATTAAATCCCTCGTGCGATTTTCTCAACTTCTTCCACACCTCTCTTGCTTTTCACGTCCTCCTCAATCACTAGCGACGCCATCTCCTTGTCACCATCCCCAATCCCCGATTCAGCCACTGCATGCAGTCATATTTGATTCCCGCACTCGCCACCATAGAGTTTGTATTGCTACAGGTCGCGGCCAAGAGAGCTGTTATCGGCGCTGCCATTTTTGTGTGTATTGGTTCACCCATCACCCGTGGAGGCACGGTAACATCGCGGAGCAGACTTCAAGTGGCGGCCGCCAGGAGCTCTAGGAATTTATTTTTAAGTTGTTTGGGAACTCAAAAAAAATCAGCAGGTGTGCGGGATCATTCCGGCCACCCTTGCATAGTGAGTCCGACGTATTGACCACACGACCGCCATTGGGTGGGAGGAGTAATGAGAAGAAATAATGTACACTGGCGAGCCAACAAAAAACTGGTATAGGCGTGCGTATGCAAATAACAGAGGTACGGAACCAATCAGAGTAACGCGATGCGGTCGGTAGCGCCTATATAAGACAACAAGCGTATGGCAAAGTTGCTAGATTGGATACTGCTGCTACAATGGCAGGTTATCAAGATTTAAGAGAGTTTGAACGTGGTATTATAGTCGGCGCACGAGAGATGGGACATAGCATCTCCGAGCATCTCCGAGGTAGCGATACAATTTGGATTTTCGCGTACTACCATTTCACTAGAGAACCGTGAATATCGGGAATCCGGTAAAACAACAAATCTTCGACATCGTTGAGGCCAGAAAAAGATCGTGAACGAACGGGACAAACGACGACTAACGCGAATCATTAAACATGACAGATGTGCAATCCTTTCTCAAATTGGCGCAGATTTCAATGCTAAGGGCATCAACAAGTGCCAGTGTGCGAACTATTCAAAGGACCATCATTGATATGGACTTTCGGAGNAGTGTGCGAACTATTCAAAGGACCATCATTGATATGGACTTTCGGAGCCGAAGGCCCACTCGTGTACTGTTGTTGACTGCACGACACAAAGTTTTACGCCTCGCCTGGGCCCGCCAACACCACCATTGGACTGTTGATGACTGGAAACACGTTACCTGGTCTGACGAGCCTCGTTTCCAATTGTATCGGGCGGACGGACGGGTACGGGTCTGGAGACATCCTCATGAATCCATGGACCCTACATATCAACAGGGGACTGTTCAAGCTGGTGGAGGCTCTGTCATGGTATGGGGCATGTGCATTTGGCCTTGAAATGGGACACCTGATACGTCTAAATATAACTCTGACAGGTGACAGATACGTAAGCAGTCTGTCCGATCACCTGCACCCATTCATATACATTGTGCATTACGACGGACTTGGACAATTCCAGCAGGACAATGCGACACCCCACACATCGAGAGTTGCTACCGAGTGACTCCAGGAACACTCTTCTGACGTTCGACACTTCCATTGGTCACCTAAATCACCAGACATTAACATTATTGAGCATATCTGGAATGCCTTACAACCTGCTATTCAGAAGAGATCTCCACCGCCTCGCACTCCTATGGATTTGTGGACTGCCGTGCAGGATTCATGGTGTGAATTGCCTCCTGCATACCTTCAGACATTAGTCGAGTCCATGCCACGTCACCTTGCGGCACTTCTGGGTACTCGCAGGGGTCCTACACGATATTAGGCAGGTTTACCAGTTTTTTTGGCTCTTCAGTTTATATGTATGCATCGGCCGAACTCGCTCACGCGGAAAATATTTTCGTTTTGCAACAACTAGCAGCAGGATAATTACACTTACACAGCCTGTATGATGCGATATGTATCGACGAACTGAATGCAAATCGTTCACCTAGCCGTTTTGAAAACGTAATCACTTTCTCTTCGCTATGTGGAATAAGGAAGATGTCCTGTGTATCGAATGCTAGCTCTTTAAGAATAAAATTATCATCATAGTAAAGATTATGAAAAAATACGACAATATTCTTCGGTCAGCGATGTAGAATGTTGCACTGATTACATGCTGCGCAAATGTACTGTCCTGTAAAATTGTGATAGTTTTTGACTTTGTAATTAGTCACTGTAAATGCAGTATTGCAGTACATGCAGTGCCTTGCCAGGTAGTACATTACCTTCTGGGTGTCCGTCAGTGTAGTCATAGCATTAGAAGTCTCATAAATATCCTTCGCCTGTTTTCCTTTAGCCACTATTATCTCGGTAAAATGCTTTCCCGCATCATCCCCTACATACATAACTGGTTTGGTTGGTAATGAAGTAGTGAGGTATGCTGGTACCCGGTCGTTATCAACATGCACACACAGGCAGTAACTATAAGCCTTGTGCAGCTGGTACGCATAAGTGTACCCATGGGCCGGGTTCGGAGCTCAGGTATGGATAGGCTTAAGTAAAGCCTCTAAATCTGCATATACCACAATGGGCAACTTGTCTGCACTGTGGTAGTTTTTAAAATTAAGTATGCTCGTCTTCCATCCGGCATCCGGCGAGGCCTTAAGCATTTCCACTCGTGCTGCCGCTTGTGAGTGGCGAGTGGCAGTACTGTTTATGCTGCTGGAACACTGCAGACTCATCAGCCCCGATACTCGCGGATGATCATCATATTACGGGAAGCACCACATGAAGATATGAATACTATCATTGTGCGCAGTAACCTGGGAACGAACGAGACTGTACAAGTCTGTAACATACATATAATGTATGTTTGTGTCATCGGTCACGAGTAACAGGTCCTAATGCAGAGACTTTTCTGCTCTAGCTACACGTGCCGGTAATATTTTCAGTCCCTCGTCGAAAGCATAAACGTTTACGGACTTACAATGGTTGCATCTCTCACAAGTACAGATCTGTTTCAGCAGGGTTTGGAAGGTGAGTCCACCAAAATCAAATTTACCCTCCAGTTAGTGGTAGCGATTGTTCACGTTCTGGGGTCCCCCCTCCCTTCCACAATCTGGCAAGAATGGCCCACTTGAAATATTAACTATCGCTGCTATTCCGGGGGGTTAATGACTGGTTTCTACTCCTTGATAGATGCTGGCAAATCTATCCATGATGAAGCTCTCAGTGGGTCCAATTTACTAATGCGCAGCTGGAGTCTGTTCACAGCAGTTAACATCAATTTACTTCCCATGCCCTGGTACTCTTCAGCCTCCTGACAGATATTGTGTATTGCAGAGTCAACAGGTTCATCAACATCCGAGGTATCAAATAATGGCATATTCTTCGACTTGAAGGTTCTTTGGTCCATTTCATCGTCATGGGGCTCGGGCTTCCCACACTTACTATCCAGCCAAACATTAAACTTCATTGAACCATGGGCATCAACCTCTGTGGTTAGCTGCTTGACGAGGTATTGCCACAAGGAGTCCAAATAGGTACATATATCCCTTCGCTGTTGCACTAGTACTCACAGACACATAAGTCCTTAATTTTCCCCTGAATACCGTTGCCACTTCCACAAACCCATTGTTATTTATGTCTCTTCTTCCAGATACTATCTATGGGAGACTAATGGGTTGTAGGCGGGACTGCGGCGCATTGGACGGTCCTGGCTGGGAGGTAACAGCCACGCGGGCTCGTTTCGCCGGTGGTGGGTGGTGGCGAAATCGTAGGCGGCCACCTACAATGCAGGTGATCGCATCTTAGATATGTTAGACAATGGAGATGGCTGCGATGTGGAAGAAGAAGAAGTAATGGATGACTGCGAAAATGATGGCGATGTGAAAGAAGTGAAAGATGGAAAGAAGGAACGATCTGAAGTTAATCGTGGAAGAGATCGCGAAAACCCAACGAAAGACATTTTGATTGCCCGGCATGGCAGAAAGCGCGAAGGGCTGCTCTACACCAGACGACCAGGAGGGACGCTATGGAAAAAATATATAATCTTAAGCTAGCCTGAAAGCACATCTCTCGCAACTAGCCTCACCTCTCAACACATACTTCATGTTCTCACTATACGAGCTGTAAAAGCGAGCCGTATCGATTGAGTACCCACACAGTATAGGGAATGTACAAATAAAAAAAGTGTTTCACTTGAAGTACTTCCAGTCTTTCTACCTGCGTACCATTGCATTCTGTCACAACTCCGTCCCTATCTGCACCTCAGGGGCACCGCCACATGTAGCCACCAGGCGTGCACGAGCGCACGGCCAGTTCTAACAGCAAACGGTCGGGGGGTCAGTCCATGCCATACCGATCAACTACCATCCCACACACACTCACACAAGGGGGCGTAAATAAATAACCTAATGTTCATAATACTACGTGACCTGTAGCATGCTATGAAAAGGAGAGTCTGTATGTAAGTAAGAAACTTTGGCAGGTTTCATTCGGAGTGCTCCCACTCTCACCATGCAATTTAATTCTGCCACAGTCCCATCTCTACCTCATACACAGGGTCTCAAGCACTATTTAGACGCAGTGGCGAGCTGGCTTAGTACAGCAGGCTGGGCCTCTGTCAGTTTTTATTTGTCCCAAGTTAAACATGTAACCACTGCCACTCGTACATGACTACTAATACGAATGATAATGTTACATGTTACAGTACAAAGAGTGTGTGTGCTGTGCGTGCCACGGTAACAACAACATACATTAAATCTACCACATGCCTGCAAGTAAATTTTTTTTTATCGTTTTGTAGACTCTCTGCTCTGCTTGCAAAGGGGCAGAACCATCCCCACCCCGGGAAGGAGCCACCATGCATCGCACGCAGATTGGGTCTTGAAGGGAAAGTGTTTTGTTTATTTTTGTAGACTCTAGGCTTTATGGCCCGCCTCGAAGGGGGCGGGATCAAACATGATAAGGGCCTGGTAAGAGGCCCACCATTCACCCCTCCCCATCCCCAACACAGAGTAGCGAATGGTACGCCCGCTTACGAAAGAAGGCAGGGCTATGACCACCCTCCCTTCCGCCCCCACAGGCACACACTTGCTCCCGTATGGCTGCATAGGTAATGAGCACCGTACAGACACACGCATGTACTAATGTAGCGAGGCAACAAGTACACTGGTCATCTAGCACAGAGATGTAACTGATGATTAAACACTTACCACAGGCATTGGACTTCAAATACAGCTAACGACGAAGTGTGTATGTGAAGACGGCATGTGGCAGCAAACGAACGGGGTACACTTGAACAAGCTGGACGATCGCTTGGGATGGAGGGAGGGGATGCCCCATTCCCCCTACACTTGTGTAGGTAGGCAGCGGTCGCGCATGCCAGAATAATTTGTAAGGCGCCTGCATGACCCGCCTCTCTTTCTCTCTCACCCTACATACCCAGTGGTTGCGGCCTCCAGCGTACATGACACACACTACCATTCACGGTACTTGTGTTTCTTGTATATACACATCGTCTCTCTCTCTCTCTCTCTCTCGCTAAAGAGACAGTGGTTGCAACCTCCAGAGTACTTGTGTTTCATCTATATATACACCACATATTTCTCTACAGAGAATAATTATGTCACCTTTACTATACTGTCAACTTTGCCTCTCCCTCTACAACTCATATTTATATTAATGTTACCTCTAATATAATGGCAATGATGAATAAAAGTCTGTACATGTTGTATTGTTGTTTGTGGTACCTTCACTACACAGGTACTTGAGTTTCGGGTATGTTTGTCACCTCACACCAGACAGATAATGTTTAATAAAGAGTACATTGGGTACAGTTACAAATGTATATATATAATTATAGGCATATATACAATGATACTGTAAATAAAAAAAATACATTTACAAACGTCTCTCACTCTACAAACCTCTCTAAATCGCATCTAGCAAATATGCAAGAATGCATCTTATTATCTCCTTTCTCTCCGCTGTGGACAGTTTACTCACATCAGGCAGGTTGGGTGTTACCCCCGTTGACGACATGGGGCCACCGACGCCTGTGCCAGCACCACAGTGCTGACAGATGGCCGGCTGCTGCTGCTTCTGCTGTTGCTGGTGGCCACCGGGTAATTTACTCGTTCGCATCACCAATCCCCTATGCCATTTCTACCCTATTCATTCCACTACCATCAGATCATAACACCATGAACTGTAGCTAGAGTATTATCAAAGATATATTGGCTCAAAAAAATTATTTTCCATTGTCTCTAATCATAAACTATAAAAATGTAAATCCCTTCTCAGTTTCTTCTTTCTGCCTTCTGTGTGTTTTTCCGCCACATGTAAAAAAACAATGCCATTGCCTCATCACTAAAGTCCTACATAGATCAAGTGGCACAGTTAAACTGCAAGTAGCATGAAAGGCTTAATGTGGGCCCTGTTACAAATTATTTAACCCAAGCTGTGTTCATTGGAAACTGCACACTTGTCGACAGCGAAGTCATTAGAGATGTAGCAGAGTTCTCAGGAATCGGTCATGGCCTGTAATAGGCAGCTATACCGTGTTTTCTTAATCTACCCTAATTCTAAGTGTTAGATTTGCGTCCGAGGAAGGGACGGGAGCTAAAAGCATCTCAGGGCTGAGCCCCAAATGCATACAGGGGAGGGAATCCATGCAAGGGGGCATCCATAGCGGCAGATAGAGATTGGGTAGCCATGGACACATTTGGGGCCTAGACTACGTCCCTAGATGTTCCTATAGCTAACCTATAAATAAGAAGAGAAAGGGAAAAACCAGCATAGGCACTGTAAAAATACATTTCAAAGGAAAGAATTCGAAGTTATTGCATGCATTAATAGAAAATACTACAGGAGACAGTTAGGTAGGAACAAATTTCGCATGTAAGTAATAAAATAGTAGACCATGTGGAACTTTTGCTTTTTAGAAAGAAAAAACACTTATTTTCCAAATGGCAGCCAACTTAATATTTTATTTTGATGCTACTCGCCACCTATGGGAGACAGGGTGGTTCATAGGGTACGAGACTGTAGTCTCTGGCACAGACTACGGGCGCCTTGGGTGTTGAATAGGGGGTAAACAGTAACGTCTCTCAAAGTTTCAGTTTACGAAGTTTATATTTGGCTTAAACAATACAAACATAGACACTTCCGAGATGTCCTCCTTCGGCTGTCCCTACTGCCTCGATGACGGCTCTCCACGATGGACTGTTCCGGGGTTCTCCTCGACGACCACTTGATATGACTGCCTCCGGCGACCTCACGATCCGACTGACTTCTCGGCGCAGTACTTCGACTTTCCACCTACCACATCCCGGTGTGGTGCCCCTCGTTGAGGCCACCATTCGACTCCCGCTCTTGGTGTCGCACGGCTCACTAACTTCGCATCCCGGTGTGGTGCTCCTGGAATGCTCCCACCCGGCCGCCGCCTCCAGGTGCGGACTTCTAACTGTTCACCTACCATGTCCCAGTGTGGTGCTCCTTGGTGAACTCACCACTTGACTCCTGCTCTCGGTGTCGCATGACTAACTCATTTTGGATCCCGGCATGGTGCTCCTGGCGAGCCCCTACCTGACCGCCACGTCTCAGTGCAGGGATTCAACTGTCTCAAACTGTTCTCTCGGCGTGTTTCGACTAACTATTTCAGCATCCTGGTGTGGTGCTCCTGGCGAGCCCACACCCGACCGCCACCTCACCTCTCGGTGCCGCGTTCCAACTACTTGTCTCCCTGCGCGGGAATTAAACTGTGCCCACCTATCACATCCTGGTGTGGTGCACTCAATGACACCCACCCAAACGCCACCTCTGGGCCCTAGGCTGCAACTGCCTCTTCCTCCACATGTCGGGCCTCTTAACCCCCCTCGGCGACCTCCAGATCCTAACACGGGTCTCACTCGTTGTGTGGTGAGAAGGGGGGTGCCAATACTGCCAAACACGGTCAGCCCTTCTAGTGTACCTCACCTGGGGCACATGTCCATGTTCTCAACTCCCTCGTCGGTGAATTGCTAGCTTAACTCGGCATTTTACCCCTGTGCGTGTCAACTGCCTGTCCGACCCCAGGCCGGCCCGGCTTCGCGGCATGTGTCTCGTGGCACGTGTCTACTGGGGAGACCTACATTGGGGTTACTGGTTTAAGATGGCGGTAGGTGTGACAGCGGCGNTATACTGGGGGGGGCTGGCGGAGGGTGTCACAGCGGCGCTTCTGAATTCTAACAACATGCGGTATGCATCAATATTAATGTGTTATATCTACTACACTGTTAGACTTATATATGTCAAACTTGATAGGCTCTAATTATCTATTACAGACATTAAATCTCAATAAATATTATTCTGCAGTCCATCATTTTATAAGATGGCACCACATTAAAATCAACTTTTTATAACTATATATCTGTAACAAATCAATCGATTACTACAATATTTGTTAAACAAGTAGTACTTTGCCAGACCATGTACTTGGTATGTTTTAAATAAGCCAGTCACTTATTTTCAAAATGGTGGCCATATAAATATTTTAGTTTAGTATGCTCTATATACGAAAGTATACAACCAATTTCAAACTAACTTGGTACACTGGCAATATATATTACAACAAAGAAATCTGTATACACAGAGTCTCTTTTATCTGCAATTTTGTAATATATAGCTACATAGAAAAATTAGGGTTTTGTAAAATCTCGGGATATAAAATGCCCTTTACTACCAAATTTTGCATCCAAGTAGTGCTATGGAATACCATGTAAATTTACAGTTAGTGTATTAGAAACTTACTTTCAAAATTGAAACATTTTAACATAGCACCTACACAACATCAATGAAACCATGTAACAAATCTCAACTTAATTTGGTATAATCACAGTATCAATTACTACCCTAAAAAAGTGTATGTATATGGCCACTTTCTCTCCATCATATCGTAAGATAGTGCCAAATGAAAAAAATAAGTTTTTATGTCATATATCGCGGACTAGTCAACCGATTCCTAAATTTTGCTCACAAGTAGTGTTACCACAGGACATGTACATTTCCTTAATTTAATTTACTCATATGCATCATTTTCAAAATGACTACCCTGTAAATATTTAATTATATTACACCCTGGCTAACAAAGCATTAGACACATTACAATCGAAGTTGATGCTCCTAATCCTACCTCCAAAATGTAGCTGGTTACTTTCCAGCTTACAGTACAATGATTTCTGGGTTTGAGTTCCTGGTAAGGCACATGTTTATTTGTAATTGCTCACTAATATTACATATATTTCTGGTTCATATTTATAGAGGAAAGAATTCTAATTGGTTTTATTGGTAACGACTTGTAATTTTGTCACTTGGGTATTTGTCTCTTAGAAAGAGTAGAATTTCTATCTGGACTTACAATGCGAAACCGAAATCGATGTCACTACTCACGAACTATCGGTTTTAACTTACACTGCCGGAAATCAAAATAAAATACACTACTTATTATAGTTTATTAACAAACTTATTTTAAACATACCGAATGCAAGTATATTAAACAATATAACATATGGATCGGAACGTAAAATTTAATATACATACTTAATCTGACTTTCAGACACCGCAATAAGAAGATATCAAATATTTTACAAAAATAAATAAAAAGGAGAATTTTAGAAATGCGTAACAAATGTACTGCACTCTAGTGTAATTTAACGTAATGTTCAGATGAACACCTTTGTACATATCAATTGTGTCAACCTGTTTACAAGGCCACCTTGGCGTCGTCGGAGTGGAGAGGACAGAAAATACTGAAGACCGAAAGGCGCGGTAATTGTAGCAGGACCCTATTACACCATGGGCGGATATTTCCCAAGCTCCGTGTAGACATCCAAAGTCTCTTCCTCTCAATGTCGCATCGTGTAGAAGTGGTTATTGCCACCCATGTTCTGTACATCATATCGAGCTGCAAGAGAAGTTATGTCATCTGTGTGTTATGGTTATTCTGTCAAATAAATCTGGTTGTGATAGCTCATGTCTTTCTTGGTTTTGCAGTTTTAGTGGCCAGCAGTGTAAAACTTAGCTCACGCGAGTATTTTACTTTAAAATAAAGCTTAAGTTTAAATAAGAGAAATTTAGATTGGTCTAAATAAGTTTTAAAACAATTAATTATAGGCTTAGTAAAATTTTAAAAGTTGCACAAACTCTACAGCTTGCATTATTTTGTCATTTGTCAATTCTATCAGTAAATTACAAAATCACTCTGTTTTCTATGTACAAGTTTAAATTAAATTTCCCCAAACATTTTCATATATATTTTAGCCAAAATGAATTTTAACTGATCATTCCAAGCAATAGAAATTATATGTTTCGAAATTTATATAAAGTAATTTATATTTTCCTTTAATCTGTAGCCGACTAATTTTTTTTTAACTCGATCGAGTAATTTAACTTTTTTACCATTTAAACCATTTTCCTTTACATAAAATAAATATAAATCTATTTGTAATTTTTTATTATTTAAATATAAAAAATACGATTTTTTAAGTAAAATAATTTTAACTAAAATTTTAATTTTAAATTTATACTAATATAGTTGTATACTTTTAATTTTATCTTATATAAATAGGTAACTATTTGATAAAGAAATGATAGGAAGAAAACTGCTTCCGAATATTTTCTCCACGATATAATACAATTTTATTATTGGAAAAAAATATACTTAGGTGAGATACAAAATCAATAGTTTATTTTTTGCATGAATTGTTATTAAATAAAATAATATATTTTGATTAACAATTCAATATCATATTTGAATTTTTTTATAAAAAATGTAATATTACTCTTATAATTTATCATCATTTATTTGGCCCTATGTGTCATAGATATTGTGATTATTAAATCTTCGAAGATAACTTCGTTACATTTTTGGACAGAATCAATTAGAAATTTTAATCAAGCTCAACAATTACTTTATATATGTGTGTGGTGTGCGCACGCGCGTGAAACGAGTTATGGGAATTTTGGTTCTCGGTCTCGTGACAGCACTACCTCCGAGGGCATGCTGTGCTCAGAAATGCAGTGGAAGCTATTTCACCGTGTACACCGGGTCGAACGACGTCGATCTGCGGTCTTATATCTTTTGTCGCCAACAAACAGTCTCGTAGACAAATCTGGACAACTTTACCCAAGGTAGAATAATTGGGTAGTTGGAAGAGGATCAAAGCGTGGATAGGTCGATGAGTTCAGGATTGCACACTGCATCGTGCCACAAGCTTGGACTGCATTTGTACCTACAGGAACAGCTGTTCGAAGATTTAGTAGTGGTCGGCCACGAGCAACTACGGTGAAATAGTACCGGCATTTTGTCCCACAGACGAGGAGAGATAGATGGTAGACAGAGGCTTAAATCACAAAACAAATGCAGCCCACTAATGGACACCAAATATCGCGTTTCACCGTGGCCAGGAGACTGCACACAGGTGGTTTGTTAGCTTGGCGACTAGTGTGGTGTATTCAAATGATGCCTGCCATCGGAGGCGGTGTTTACTGTGGTGCCGGGAACAGAAGGAATGGGGAGCTCAGCAGTGGAGTCAAGTGCTCTTTGCAGATGCAAATCGTTTTGGTCTTGCTCCACATTTTCCACTGAGGTTCAGTCACTAGCGACCGCTATTGTTATACCGAAGTCCTCCTCCCTTACGTGCTTATTTTCCGGGGTGATGTAAGCCCTGAGTTCCTCTTCATGCACGATAGCGGTACGCCTCATCGTACAGTAGCTGTTGCTGAGCTGTTGGGGAGTTAACATATTAGCCTCATTGACCCGCATGGTACCTGGACATAAATCCAATCGAACACGTGCGGGACGTTGTCGGGGGACACCTGGCAGCATGTCGTCAGCTGCCAGGTGGGACGTGTTCGGAGGACACCTGCCAACCCCTCTGCAGCTGCGATCGACGCTACAAGAGGAATGGGCCATGATGCCTCAAGAGCTCATCGACAGCCTCATACTGAGCATGAACAGACGGTGTACTTGCATCTTAGTCAAGGGCCTTCATATTACATAATGAGGACTTTAATTTTCTTGCCTGCTGCCTGCCATATAGTCATTTCTGAATACCGCCATTTTGTGCTCAGAACCCACTTTTCAATAAAGTTATTTTGCATCATTTGGATTCCTTTCTTGAAAATGTTTGCTCACCTTTCCCATATTATTAAATATCGACGATGTTATGGTATTCTTGGTACCTACTTGAAGCACTTCTGCATGATATAACATGGGAAAAACCTATATAGTCATTAATTTTTCACACCAGTGTATTATTATTTATAATGTCTAGTTAATTTAATATCATCCCATGGGAGTCTATACTCCCTGAATGATGTAGAGCTGGGAAACGCCTTTAATTGGAAAATATGAAACACCAGTGCAGAAGGAAAGTTCTATCTTTGGATTTATTATTAAAAAAAAAAAGCCATCAAACATGCCATCTCACTTAAGCATCATTGAAACTACATGTATTAAAACCTGTTGTTCGTAGTAAATTTCTTGTGCCTAACGAAATATTTAATATGTTATTACTATTTATTAAACTGCATGACAAAAGTTGACAAACAAGTCGCCATTTTATAAGATTCAGCAATCCCATTTTAGGGGAAAGCAGAATACACACGGTAAGGTGTGAGTATTTGTGCCTAAATGTTCAGTACAAATGACGTGTAGGAACATGTGGTGCACGAGGCAGTGCAAGGGAAGGTAGAGTGACGCGTTATATAATAATTCGAAAGTGCAGAGTTTCTGCGCTAGTGACCTACAGTATTTTTAAGACGTTTTGTCCCAGCTGCAGTATTTAGTAGCGGTATGATTAGGCGGATATTACTGACGTGGTCGAGGCTTACTGAGCAGCGCGGTGGTGAAGAATTCTCTTAATTCTAGGCACAGATAGCACCCCTTTTACGAGCCTCCGATAACATTCGGATTCAAATTAAGGCATACGTTAGATAGGCTGTTCACAGTAAAATGAATACTTTTAAAGTTTTTGTTACTTTTTTTATTTCAGCCATTTTTAATCCTTTAACCACCCTTTCGCCTACTTTCCAAAGGAAAGAAAGGCTTATGAACTCGCTTTCCTGTCTGTGTGTGGATGTGTGTGTATGTATATGTGTGTGTATCCCCCTTTCAATTTTCAAACATTTCAACCAAATTTCACCAAACTTGGTACACATACAATATTTAGTAAGGATACCTGACTTTTATAGTTTTCAACCATGTCGGACACTTAATTTCAAAATGGCAGCCATTTTAAAGTTTTTGGTGATATTTTATATTTTGGGAAACATTCGACAGATTTGAACCAAATTTTGTATCCTGGAGACCACTGTATAGGCATTAAATTTCGAGATGGATATTGTTGTTGGTCCGGCATTTTGTAAGATATCACTAATTGAAAAAAAAAAAATTCGTTATATCTCGAAAACTGTTTAACAAATACTCGCCCAATTTGGCGTGTAAGTATTACTATGGTAACCATGTAAACATAAGTAGTTAAAATTAATTATTTACTTATTTTCAAAATGGTGGCCATACAAATGTTTTAAGTTTATATAGTACATCTGTCATACCATATTCATAAAATGTGGCCACGCAAAAACTCCTTTGTACTCCATTTTGTCAGATAGCATCACATAAGAAATCAAAATTGTTATGTCATATCTACGGAGAAATCCAAGCATATTCCCGCCAAATGTAAAGAAGTAGCACTATGGTAGGCCATGAAAACTGATTGTTTTGAGTGGGTCAGATATTTATTTTCAAAAAAGTTATAATATTTGAAAATACGAAACAAATTTCCACTTTACATTGTATGCTGATAGTATATATCATAACCACCAAATGTGTCTATACATAACCTAATTTCTCCATCATTGTGTAAGATAGCCCTATATGAAAAAATGAAGTTTTTATGTAATATCCCGGGGAAACAATCAGCAACTTCCCACCAAGTTTGGCGAAGAAGTTGTATTGTGGTAGGAAATATTAATTTGTATGTTTTAAGTGTGTCAGACACTTATTTTCAGAATGACGGCTATATTTACACTTTAGCTTAGTGTGCAATATCTACGAAGCAATGTAACCGATATAAACTTAACTTTGTATACTGTATCTATGACAATCATCGAATCTGTCAGTTAATAACCTTTTTGCCCTCAATTTATGAAGATTGTCACATGAAAAATAAGAGGTTTTATGCCATATCTCGACGACCAAAAAAAACAGATTCCAATCAAATTTGACATGCAAGTAGCGCTACAGTAGGTTATGTAAACTGGAATAAATGATGGGTTATATTGTATATTTGTGTTGTATGTGTAGAGTATAGGTGTGTGAGAACAAGTAGAGGGAACAATATGAGTGTAATTACATATACAGGTACTGAAATAGTGTAAGTGTGAAAACAGAAAAATATCTACATTAGCTTAACACACGCTGAAAGGCATAATTAATTCACAAAATGACACATCAAAACCCTTTGAGAATGGTGCAAAAATCTGCTGTAGCAACTACGAACAAATAACACGTTTTGGAAAACCGTTTAATAATCAATAATAAAATGGTACCGTGCAAAGCCATTAAGTAATTATTACGGGTTCAAAAAATAACTGTGTGTGATTTGGTTACTAAACTTTACGCAAAGAATTAATAAGTTGGTTGAAATTTGGCAGCAAATTAATGGGCTTAAAAATTGTATAAATAATTTCCATTCAATATCTATGAAAATCTTATACACTCTACTGAGTACCATTTTTGTTAGCTAAGCCGAAGTGAAATTGATATTGTGAACTGCGGATTTGCAGCTGGAACATCACCTACAAGTTGCGTGGAACGTAGCATTTAGCGCCGGAACTGAAGGTCCAAGCTTCGTTCAGGCTTCGGTATCATGCCCGGAGACCACATCGGAAAGGTGAATATGCGTAGTTTTCAATATCAATTTTTAAGCTAAGTAGTTATTCTAGCCCTATTCTATTGCGCTACGCGCACTCCGTCGGCCTTAAGGATTAATTTTATTATGACGTTAAACCTTGGATCCACTTTAATACCACAACTTGACATTTTTTAAAGAAGCTGAATCAGCAACCCTGGCTGCCCAGCTGAAGTATTACAGATCCAATATGTTGCCGAGAACGTTTGAAACAATAAAATTTGTCTCCAAAAATGTTGACTTTTAATTATGCTTGGAGAGATGGGACTTAAATGTGGAGTACTTTCAAAAATCCCTCTTAAACATTACGTCGAGCACAACGCTACCAATTATTGAAAAATGTTTATATATAAAAAACACAGTGAAAACCTATTAAAGTGCACCTTCAAAACGCTGCATTGAAATTATTACGTTAGAGCATATTAAAATTCTGAATATATGAAAACTTTTGCCAAAATAAAACATTAATACTGTCAAGACACGAAATACGCACAACAATAAACATATATGTACACCAGGCTACACACACGTAGCGTAATTAACAAACATCGGCATTTGCCAGCATATCTGTCATGACGTAAGTAAATATACATATTTAAGAATCCCACCAATTAAAGCGTGTAGTGGAAAAAATTAATAATAATAATAAGTGTGCTAAAAACATTACCATGCGTCACCAAACTAACATGTTTTAGGAGCGACAAGCCATTGCTCTGGCGTTAATATTAATAATTTCTGTTAATTTGTTTTATATAAAAAAATACAACAAAATTTTACCAAATTTTGCACAATAACAGTATTCCTTAGAAGCATCATAGGGCATACAGATATCTTATTTTGCTGAATGTTTTGCAAAATAGTGCCAGGTGAGGAAATTACACATTTTGTCATATTACGGGAACAATTCTACTAATTTACAAAATTTTGCACACCATTAGTGTCACAGAAGTCTATGAAATCCCACATTATTTAAGTGGGATCAGACTCTCTTTTCAAAATAGTGGCCATATAAATATTATCATAAGTTTATCATGTCTATTTAACAATTTAACCAAATTCAACCAAAATTTTAAGGTGGCGGTATCTATTAGAATAATCGTATTTAAACCCTACTTTTAGGCAATTTCGAAATAGAGCTCCAAATATGGACATAGTATATTTGTATGCTATATTTCAGGAACCAATCAACATATTTCCACTAAATTCTTTACACAAATAGCACTACAGAAGGCCATGTAAACTTAAGTGTTTTAAGTAGTTGAGGCACTTTTTTTCAAAATAATAGCACTGTAAATATTTTAGGTTGGTAAATCCTATCATTCAAAACATTAGACTGATTACATGCGAAGTTAATGCTCCAAATCCTACCTCTCATATTTTATATTTTAAATCTATGGCAGAAATATTTCTGTGAGCATACGCTGTGGTCTTTACTAGAGCAGTATCAGAAATGTTCAGTTAATTATATTGACAAATCGCGATTTGTTTCGTACAGTGATTCGAGAGAGCGAGTTCGTACAGTAGATGAATGGTTTGCGACAATTTTCGCAAATGGGAAACATGCTACTGGGCATCGGAGATATCAGCGAGCGTGTCGTCAGTTGGAGACCGTTCTAATGGTGCAACATGGATGGCCGTAGGTATTCTCGCGAGCGTGCGGTATCGATGGTTTGTCCTCCAGCATTCGACCCAGAAACGGTAACTGGAAAGCAGGCAAACCGCAACAGTCTCTCACGCTCGGGGACAAAGGCATAGTAGTTAACAGCTAGTGTGCTTCTTTACATATAAATGTATCCAAATATAATTTTGTAATCAAATTTGTTATATTAATTATTGTGTGTGTTTACATAGTAGTGTATAAAACTTTTTGTTTACATTTTTGTCAGTGACAACCTGTTCTGGTTTTTATGGTCTGCCCAGCTAACACTTCAATTTTCTGAAATAAGAAATAAAATAATTAAAAATAGGTGACCGAATTAGCGTATTTTCAGATTATCTGTGATCACTGTAGTGTATGTGGGTGTGCTCTACAATCTTACGAGAATCGAACCCTGGACCTCCTCTTTAAAGAATAATTTAACTTTTTCAAAATTTCCCCAAATCAAATAAATAGTTTTAAACATGAAAATTTATATTTTTTTCATTATTTTTATTTTAAATGGTTTTTTTTTTTTTTTTTTTTTTTTTTTTTTTAAGTTTGCCTGTGGTCAGGGTTAGTCATGGGTATCCAAGATGGTGGTTGAGGTAAATTATGTCATTTCTCCCCTAGTTTTGAAAAAGTTAAAAATTTGTGCAATTTTTGTTGATTTTTGAGTTTATGGTTACCTGGGTCTAGAAACAAATTTATGTTAATCCAAGATGGTTGTCAATAATGCACGCTTCACCTTTTTCCGATTTTATGCGATTTTTTCTCAATTTTTCTAGTTCACGGTCACCCCAAGGTGTTCGTGTGCTAATGGCAGGTTATGTTAATACAATGTGTCAGTCGGGGTCAATAATAAATTTTTTTCGTAATGTTTACGATTTTTTCGGGTTTTTTGGTGGTTTTTCATAATTTTTGTGCTTAAGGTTAACCAGGTTAAAGATCATGGTCAATATCATGTAAATTGAAGCTGCTGGTCGGAGTCAATAATATATTTTTTCTTAATTTTTTACAATTGTATTACATTTTGCGATTTTTCTCAAATGTTCTATTTCAAGGTCACCCAAGATCAAGGTTGCCTTTAGCAATTTTCATGGAAACCCAAGATGCTGATCGAGGCTCATAATGTATACAAACATGGAGGTAATGGTCCATAATATATAAACATACTAGCTGTGCCCGCGGCTCCGTTTGCGTGAACTACAGAATTATTATTTATGTTTTTTTTTTTTAATGAAGTTGAATTTTACGTAGTGTTGATCTTCTATGCATATTATAAAACTCAACGTCTCTTTGTGTGTCTGTCTGTTAGTGCGCTTATCACTCGAGAACAACTAATCCGATTTACGTGTTTTTTATTAATTCATAGCTATGTTCTCTGGCCAGGTTTACGTATATATTTTGTTATGTTAAGTAACGTTAAGTATTTATCTGTTATATATAGATAAATGGTACCGCGGAGTTTTTATTAGCTCTTTTTATTCTACATAATTCTTTACTACGTGATATTGTTCCATCTTTAACGGTTTAGACAGCAAGAGAGCGCGCTGACGGCAAACTTGTTTCCTACTTTATTCACGATTATCGTCACTGCTTATTTCTTATGTTACTTTACGTAACAAAATATATACTAAATCCTGGCCAGAGAACATAGCTATGAATAAAAATAAAACACGTAAATCGGATACGTGGTTCTCGAGTGATAAGCGCACTAACAGACAGAGAGAGAGACGTTGAGTTTCATAATATGTATAGATATGGCGGTCGGGGTCCATAGTGTAAACAAACATTGCCGCTGTCCCTCCTGGTCTGCTGGGCATGATTGGGATCCTCCAATCATCCTTCTGAACTGGCCTCTCTTTCGCTCACACATCAAAGAGCCTCGAATCTCCCTTGCCGATTTGTGGACTTGTGTATAAAATATTACAAAAAGAGTAAACATATTTCAATTTGAAAATATTTCTCTTCTTTTTTTTTTAAATTTTGTGAAGGGAAAAGGACACTTTGGGGTAAAATCATTGCGTACTGGAGTGATTTTGGGGTTAAAGTGGGATATTTTGAGTCAAGATGGCCGCCGACTGACCTGTCACTCACCCGCTCCTCACTCCTTAACTCAAACCCATTACTTCTAGAGCCCCATTTCCATTCTACTGATATAGAAGTAAGGACACCCCTAAATATCAATACAAAAATTATATAAGAATAATTCCAATTTATTTTTTTTAGTATTGCCCCGTTAGATAATCAGAAAGCAATTTGTACTAAAATTAAACTTAAAACTAACCTTTAAAAGCCAGATACGCCCAGCCATTTCATGGGACTCCAGCCATCATTATTCGCGACGTTAGAAGTCATTTCATCAGACTGCCCTACGATGATAAGCAAACTCTTCAGGTGTCAGTCCGAAAATATATGGAAACGAAACGTTTGCCCAAAAAAAACTTTTAAAAGGTCGTGAACTTATTTAAAACGAACATTTATAATAACAGCCCTTCTGTGGGCAAACTATTGTGCACAACATTCGTCATTCATGTAATGATGAGGTCTAACTTGTGGTTGTTAAAGAGTCCAAACTTCGGCATGATTTAATTTATGAGCGCCAAACAAACAAATGGTCCTGAACTCTTACAATCAGGAGGTCCAGTGTTATGTAGCGTTTCTTTATTTGCATAACCGTGCAACGTGAAACCCTGACTTCATTGCGATTTCCCTAACTAAATAATCCGGCATATACAACTTTCTCCAGTCGATATTTGATAGTCATTAATGAGTTGATGCCATTCGAAAACATTTATCTGAGGCGTCAAGATCACGCCATTCTTATTACGCGTTGGAGACAAGATTTTATCGTTAGGATAAGGCAGAAATTACAGAGAACAGAGGAAGCTATACGCGCCATTTTTTCCCCAGATATTAATGTAATTATCGCTCGCTGAAAATTCTTCCCCGCTGCTACATTTTTAATTCAGTAACGAAAACATTTATTCTTCTTCTTCTAACTTTTGTGCCCTTAATTTTCTGCGAGACAGCTAACTCTTTTTTTCAACTCCGAGGCGGCAGATGAAGCAAGCCGCAAAAGTTCTAAATTGTGATGAACAAATTTAAGCAGTGCCGCAATTCATCAACGTAGCTTAAAAATTTTTGCCACTAAATAAAAAAAGTTCACGCGCAATTATTTTTAATGCAGTCTTCGTGGACGAATTTTTATATTGTCATGTAGATGTCACTTTTACTCTTGGCTTATTAAAATGACATAAAAGTGTAACATTACTAAAAATTTTCTTTCGTGGTAAGTCATACTTAGGTAGGAACCAGCAAATTGAGCGGATTCATCTTCAAACACATGAACTTTTCAGTTACTTTTCCAACATGGTACAAGTTTATGACACGTGCCCTGGGGAATTATAAATCAGCAACAGGCCAGCAAGTGGAGTGGAGAGGTTTGGGCGACTCTAAAACAACGAGGTCTTGAGAGCATATGAAGGTGAAGCGAGGTAAGTATGGAGCAGCACCAGAAGGAAAGAGCGGAGGAAACGGAAGATCTCCAAAAAAAACCCACCGACCAGTGGTATCGTCCGGCACGATTCCCACATGGCTAAAATCCTGGCGCGAACCCGCTGGGAATCGAACCCGGTTCGCCTTGATGGTAGGTGAGTGCGCTAGCCACTGCGCTACCGCGGCCCCAAGCCAGTGAGGAAACCATGAATAAACACTGTACTACTTTGCATGGAGAAAAACTATAGTCTATTCGCAATTTATTCACACTTTTTTAATAAAAACTTTGAAAAATCACCCATCTATAACGTATTTCGTTGTTTCCTAAATATGCCACGTTTCACAAGCGTTGTGTTAAAAAAATTACCTTATTTGCGGTTATATTGAAATCATATTTAAATTTAATCCCTAAATTATAATAGTTCATTTGCAATTAATATGAATAGAAACAGTGAGAAAATATGTGTGTTGGTAATGTCAAGTAAGAAATAGTTCTTATGTAAAACATTATTACACTGAGTGCGCACGAATGCGGTGCGTTGTCCATTTGGCTTAATTTTCCAGATTTAATTAAGCTTTCTTTGCACGAGGCGGAGGAATATTGTGGAAGTATAACTTCAGCAGGTCTTCAGTAAAGTGCGACGTAGCCGTGAATGGAGTGCAGTTATTTATTTATTTATTCGAGCAGCGGCCACTAGAGAAATTAACTTTCGTAAATAGGAAGTAGTGTTATGTTCCGTCGAGAAAAATGTATTTTGAATGGAACGTACAGGTATGTTTGTTGCCATGTACGCGGAACGGGAAAAAGCAGAGCATATTTCAGAGAAAAAGCGTTTTTGACCTTCCTTAAATTTATAAAGGTCGAATACGCGCGTAAGAGAGACACATTTAACAATCCAACAGTAGATATAGTACATCTACTGAGTAGAGAAATATTATGCCTTAATTTAAAAATTACTTGTTTAAACATCCTGTAGTTAACATTATTTTCTGTAATTACCTTTCTTATATAAATCACATGGTTTTTTATAACTGAAGAATATTATCAACTTATTTTTCAGTAAGTTAACTGAACTTATCTTTCGTTCACCTCTCCAGTTCATATTCACGACAGATTTTTGTATATAAAAATAAATGCTATATATATTTTTCTTTTTGGCTGTGGGCAAAACTTATTAAATCAATTTATTAGAATGCAAAGAGCGTGTTCTGAAAAGAATACACGTTTCTTCAACGAATACGACGATTATTACCAGATTTTGTCGTTGGATCAAATTTTCGTTAGATTGTAGAGTTAAGCATTGAAAAAAAAAACTAACATTTGTATGCTGATACATACAAGAACAGTACGCAAACTAAATGTGTAAAAACGTAATTATTCTGGATAAAAAAAAGTATACAGGATTACAGGATCGATTGCTTCGGGTCGACTCGGCAGTGCTCGGCAGTGCTCGGGAGTCTCCTCGGACGGCTAGTCGTGAGCGTGCTCTAATATTCTTCACCGATCACAGACTTATGTTCAGGCCATTCTAGACAGACGGTCAGGTGGAAGTGATCATATAATTTGACTCGAATCAATAAATTTCCTACCCATTCTGCGAAAAGAATTTCCCTTTCCAAAGTATTACACTTGCATGGTTCAACGTCATTTATGCTTTGCGTATTTTCTTTTACCTTTACATGGTACCTTTTGTATTATGAAACAGCATATTTCACACATTTACAACCTTTTCTTCGTATTTGCCCGTTCTCAAGCGCATCACTAAGCATTATTCCATCTGCCATATTAACTAAAAAATTCTGAATGTTTAAGAAAACGTTTACAGTTTAAAATCCCAAACTCTGGCCCTGCAGATTTTCGTACATACCTCTCCATTTGGGATTTATGTTAACTTAATTGCAGGTATGTATACGTAAATGAGTGACCAAAAATGTAATTATAAACAATACCAAAACGTTTCCAAGAATCATCTCGGTATTTGAACAGGAAAACTTGAATCTTACTCTAAGCTGTATATGCATAGACTACAGTTTGTCTTTAGTCACTACTCGGCGTTAGAAATTTTGCTGCGTGTTTTAGCATTTTTCACTAAAATGTCTCATAGGCAGTTATTTCATGGAGGTTTGGTATTTATAAAAAAATAGAAAAAAATTTTAGATAACTATTTTAGTAAAACATTCTAGTTTTTGAAATAATGGCGTTATGTCACTGAGTTTAGATACTTAGTCATAAATAATATTTACTCACCTTCCAACCCGCACTTCTATAAGCAGTCCGAATTCCTACAAGTGCATTTATTCACTTTAATTCGACTCACCAGTCACTTCACGGTAACAAATAAATAGAGTGATTAATCACCCTCATCACTTTTGTTTTATTACTCACTTTCCTTAACTCCCACTCCTTTATCGAACCTCGTAAAAAAAATTGTGTTTATTTTTATTCACTACGCTTGTAACATTCAGTAAATCGATATATTCCGTTCAAATGCTCGTATTTATCAGATGCCAGAGATAATTTTTTCAGTTAATGTCGCAATTGTATACAGGTTATGGCATACCCTCCCCCTCCCCATAATTTCTCATTAATGCTACAGCTATAAACATTTAATAAAGCAATATTTTACCAAATTCGGAATCGCAAAATTTCTACATTCTTTTTATAGTGAAATTTTACTTGGAGAATATCCGAACATTCAAAACATTATGTATAAAATGTTCTCGAGCCGCATTTGCTAGGTGGCTTCAACGCCTTAACACGTGTAATAAGTTGAGCTCACATGAGTAGGTAAACCATTTATTTACATTTCGCGTTATATTTCCACGTTTCTTATAAATTAAATTTTAATTTCAATCACTAGATAGCCAGTTCTAGGTCATTTGAACCAAGAGCTGTAAACAAGATGAGAATTTATACTAAAGACATAAACATTCAAAAACTTATATGATGCGAATCCCGAATCCCTTCTCTCCCGTGCAATTCGTCCGATTTTACAGGAAAAGTCGACCGGGAATAGAATAATCACAATGTTCTGCTTGCTTCTGGTATTAAATTCAATCGTTACGCAGACTCAACACACAATAGGTACTGTAACGTCGTGAATTTGTGCCATACATATTATTTTAATGATTTCTTTATTTTTATAATTTAAAGACGTGATTTTGTTTCATGTATGTTAATTTTGATTGACACAGAAATCATGTTATTTATTATGTAAATAAACTGTTCAGATAATTATTTTGGATTTATTTTGTTTTTGCAACGTAATTATATGTCTTTCCAATCTGTTTATTGTTATTTTGTTTGGAAGGCCTTAGTTTCTGAGCAGTTGTTGATCCGTCGCCATAGCAACTAAGTGGCGTGATGAGTAATTTTTGCCCTTAGCACTCTTGTGATTGGCTGATTTTCGAAGGCATTTTAAGTTAAGTGTTTTTGTATAGGATTTAACCATCTTGGTTTCTGACGGCAGGACGCTCACCCGCGTGGGTTTAGCCTGAGAGAACTTAAATTAGTTTTTGAGGTAGTTTCCGGAGATTGCACCTGTAAGCAGGCCGTCTCGAGGCAGACGGAGATGGGTGAGCTAAGCTAGTGAGAAGTAGGCCTGTATCGGTCGACGCCCGCGTAAGTGCACTATAGGCCCCAGAGCCTAATTAAGGGAAGACCTCAATAAGATGTCCTGCAGCATTCAAGGGGATGCTCCTGCCTACAACAAGACCAACTAAACCTTTCAGACCTTCTATATTTCGACATACTACAGTTTTATTCAGCTAAGTCACCGATCAATTTTAATGAAGCAGAGTCGTAATTCAACCTAACTGACCTCTATTAGTTTTAGCTATGAATACCCTGGCATAGTTTCTCGTCGATACCCTGAGGTATTCAGCAGAAGAGACATTATTCAATAATTTTTCTTTAATAGTTCATATTTAATTTACCAGGTCTAATGTTAACGAAGATTCCTATTCACGAGGGGGGCTCGTATTTCCAAGGCCGCTAATTGAATGTTTATTGAAAACGGAGTCCACGTATTATGTCAGCAATAACTGCTTATTTTGTTTTGCACAAAATATCAGATTTTTCATTCTTATTTGCAAGTACTGGTAACAAGATTATTTACTAAATTTTGCACATTTTCTGAAACGTCTCTGCTGTTATGCTTTCAGTACGACATAGTTATTTTCATAGTGCTATTCCTATATTCCTGTCTGTAGTTAGTGAGTTTTGTAGTATCGTTGTGTGTTATACTATCTCTACATTACCTCGCATGCATCTCATTACTTCAAACTACATTAATTTTCATAATTTGTTACCGACAAAGTGGGGAGATCTTCTCAGCTACATTTCTTTATTACTTATATCTTACCTACTCATTACAGTACTGCACTCAGTAATCATAGTAGAGTATCCAGAAACCACAGAAAGACATCAAGACAGGCCTCGCATATACTTCAGATATGCAAATAGACGTCAAAAATACTTGAAAACTGATAATACACAGACCACAGATATCAGAGCAAACGTCAGGAATAACAAAATTATCAAAAACACCTCAAAAATACTTCAAACTTTTCTGTATCCCTTCTTATTTACTTTTGCAGATATGTTTATATTAAATGCCCAGATGTGTGCTAATAGTAGGGTTGCTATACATTAAACTGTCATTATAAAGCAGTACGGAAAGGCACAATAATTAAAAAACACTCTTAATTAAAACACTTTTTTAGCACCATACATATAAAATTTGATATCTTAGATAGAGAATAGAGAAGGACAATAACATCCAATCCACTTGCTGTAATCTGTATATTTCAATTATTCAATAACCGAATCTGTCTTGTTCATGTGCGAATAACTTCCAGTCTTTGCAGCTGGGTGACCTATGTATGAGTTCATTATGGTCTTCTAAAAACATAAATCCGACGTTCTCGTCACATTCTGTCTTCTTAAACACTCTTACCACAACCAGTATCTTGGCGATATCCCTTTGAGTGTCAGGGAAAATCATCATGTTTTCGTCGGCGTCTTAATCAAAAGAACATAATTTTTCATCGCCTGATTATTCAACATACACATCCTATTATACTTTTTTTTGGAACTGTTCTTAACATATTTAAATACTACTCATTTATTCATTCTCAAGGTAGGCCATTTCATATGAAGGTGTGGCAATACATACTGTTACAAATTCCAGTATATTCACGGAAATGTACAGCTAATATATAAATGCGATCCGCAGTGACGAAAAACGTAGCTTATCTCCGTGAATAGAAAATATGGAACGTCTACGCATTTTCTGTAGTTTAGGGTTTCGAGAACGAACAATACCTAGTATAACCTATACAAAACTTTCTTCGCCGCTGTTACCAGAAAATTATCGTTTTTTGCTGCAATTAGGATATCCACGCCACTTGAACCTACTTATTCAGTCATCAAAAAGTAGTACTATGCGTCTGTAACAATTAGCAACTTATAAAGCACACAAACACCACTAAGAACTGAAAAAGTTCCTCGTGTGACTCATCATAGATAACGAAGTTGTACATGTTGTCATAAGAATGTCGTACATGAAAGGTTTGAGACGTGAACTAAGAACGTTTTTGATTCGGGTTCAAATCTCGCTCCAGTATAAAATATTTTAACTTAATTTCTATACATAGTAGAACACCTGCGTAACGGAAGTTAAACGTTTGTTCGTTCGATATCTTTTTTTTTTAACTGGAATTACACAGTAAAGTGAGCACTTTTGAAAGCCCTCTCATTAGGAATAATAGTCAATAAATATGTTTTATTTTAGCCTTAGACGTTAATTTCTGAGTGCGATGTTTGGCACTTGTTTGGCACTTGCATTGCAATATTTTAATTAAAATGTAGTTAAAGGATAACAAATGGCTGAAAGGAAAAAGTTACAAGTGCCTCAAAGTTCTCACTTTACCGTAAATAGCCTATAACTAACAAATTCACTACAAATTCTGTGAAATTTGCTGAAAGTCCGTTTTTGAAAAAGTGACGTGTCCGCAACTTTACGGAGAGTTCTGAATAATTTTTTTATCGGTACTTGTTCGTAAAACGATAGAAATATTTTTAACAGTGTACAACATGGACCAAGTCGCTAGACTCCCCTTACAACCCAGAAGTTTTTTTATATAAGTACGGATACCCGAACTTTGTTAAAATAATTCCTGCCAATTTTTATTTGAAAACACATTTGCTCGCATCCACTTTAATGATTGGATGTTTTTAAATGTTTAAAATCTTGCGTGTCTATCCGGGAATCCCAGATATACACTGCCGAAGAAATATAATTGTAACTGGCGTGTCAAACACGACAATGTCTTCCCAATAAGACAAGTGACCAATAACCAACCGAAAACTGCAAATACACACACAGAATATTGAAGATAAGCGCGCGTGAAACTCTTTTCGCTAAAATCAGGTGTCACAATATGTAAGCAAAGGCAAAAATTCTTGAACACCACGCTTATTTTTGCTGGCATGACTGAATGGAGAGAAATTTTCGTGCATATAAAAGAGGCATGACTGTATGGGTATTCCGTCAGAGAGATTTATTAGCAGTAAAATTTTCCTTGGTCAAGAAGGAAAGTTATGGAAGCACTGGCCAGTGTTGCTAGATCGGGGAAATCAAATTCTGGTACAATGCACTATAAAATGTTGTATTTTTCATACAATTCTGGCACTCAAATAAACAAAAAGGAGCACAACCCCCCTCTCCCCCTCCCCGCAATAGTAAAACAGTTGCAATTACATTACAGTAAATTAAAGTCCCAAATAATATTTGCGTAATTTTAAAACAACCGTTATTTTGAATGATATTGGATTGTTTGTGGTTAGATTATATATATTTATTTTCCAGGGTGCTCAAAGATTACTTACTGGTATTCATTTTACAAAATGAAAATTTTAATTCTTTTTAAATACATTAAGTCAAAAACTAAAAAATACGAAAATAATTTTATTTTTTTATGGCCATATAATTTGATGTGGGGAGAGTCACAGAGTACCGGATGGCCGCTAGTACCGGACACGTGAAAGTTAATTAGAATTCCGATAGATAGCAGCACCATGCAGTATGTATCCGTGTACACAAAAGCACCACCAAAGTGTATATGTTACTCAAGCTGTTAGCACAGCACGCGCTTTTTTTGTGATTTTCGTTGTTTGTGTACATGCCTCACGTAAGATTTACAATAGTTGTGTGTTAAATCAGGTTAGTGAATTGTGCTTATACTTTGTACTGATCTTAGGTGTGATTTTAAAAGTATGTTCCCGGAGTACTAACTTAAAATTATTAATAATTAGATAATGGCGGAAACTTATGTAGGTGTATGCGCGCCCAGTAGCACCGGGCGTTCGATGTCCTGTAGTATCGGACACATAGGTAGCCAGCGTATATTAGGAGTAGCCTTGTCTAAAATAAACTTCGTCCGTGAGCGTGTTCTTGCCCATATTTGGACGTATTCGAGGGTGACTCGTGCACAGCACACGTTTGCTGTAGTAGAGGCGTAACAACACACAATGGTAATGTATGGAAACAAAGCTTTCAGAAGTGGAAACAGAGTGCAATTAATACAAACATTTTACCATTACTTTTTGTAAATGTAATTTAAATGAACACTTTCACATTTAAAAGCTATTTACGCAAAAAAATTGCGAATTTAATATAAAAGTCTTTAACATATAAGAGTTCACATTGTTATTAATAATTTCGAATATTTATTGTTTTATTGTAATTCAATACCAAAATTGAAGCCTATTTTTGACAAGGCTAGTGTCGGACACACAAACCACTCTTTTTTTCTATTTCCAGGCATGCAAGAAGTGGGTTTTCTCTGTTTGCAGATTGCGTCACTTAAAAAAACAATGTCCGGAAATAATAAAAAAGGGCAGATCAGGGACACATGGTCTGAAGAAGACATGTAGCTTGCTGTGAACAGTGTGCTATCTGGTAATCTGAATGTGAGGGAAGCTGCTAAAACTTTTAGTCTCACAAAGAGTTACTTTGCAGGACCGGGTAGTAAAAATTAAGAGTGGTGGAGATGTTCAGATTGGACCAAAATTAGAGCGGCTTCAGAGAACATTTTCAGATAGTTACGAGGAGCATTTAGTTGCCCATATCAAGCGGTTGGATAACATGCTCATGCCTCTCACCAGGAAAGAGTTTCTGAAGCTGGCTTACGATTTAGCTGCTTCTTTGAAGCTGCCACATAGATTTAATACAAACAAAAAAACTGCAGGGAAAAATTTATACTGCGATTTTATAATAAGGCACCAGGAACTGGCACTGAGAACTGCCGAATCCAAAAGCAGAAATGCGAGCAGTGGTCTTTAATAAGCCACAAGTGGATGTATTATTTAATAAGATAAACGAATTGATGGAGAAGTTTTTCCCGTCATCTCGTATTTATAATGCGGATTAAACGGGAATCTCTACTGTCCATGAGAACAGCAAAGTGATTTCACTGAAGGGGAGAAGACAATGCGGGAAACCGACTTCAGGAGAGAGCGGTCGCAATATTACGCTGATGTTCTGCATAAGTGCCATAGGGCAATTTATTCCACCTCTGTTTATCTTTCCTCGACGGACGATGAACCAGAGACTTTTGGTTGATGCTCCTCACGGGAGATACGGAGTCGCTCAAGCAAATGGCTGGATGAATGCAGAATTTTTTTTTACCATGGTTGAAGCACTTCGCTAAGCATGCACATCTGACAGAGCAAAGTCCTGTGCTTCTAATCCTTGACGGCCACTGCAGTCATAAGCAATTGAAGGTTATTTTGTATGCAAGGTCCCAGCATATACACATGCTGTCAACACCTCTCCACACGACTCATAAGCTGCAGCCTCTCGACGGGTCATTTATGAAACCTTTTAGAGGGGCATATTCAGAAGCATGTTCCTCGTTATGAGGAAGAATCCTGGACTGTACATAAATTAATACAACATTCCAGAGTTGGCATGTGCAGCATACACCAAATTCTGTCGCTTCGATATTTCTCAAAAATGATTTTCTTGCACAGGCATCCATCCATTAAACTCCGGCATCTTCTCAGATTTGGATTTTCCACCTTAAAAAATGACCGATGTGTAAAACCCATCAGCCAGCCAAGAAACTAGAGGTGATGCCATGCAGTTCGACAGGCCTACCGTGCAAGCCAGTGTGGAAGCAACTTCAGGTCCAAGGGGGAAATGTTGAGCCTGGGAAAATGTTGGAAAAAATCTCACCAGTACCAGATGCTAGCAAACATAGATTCCAGTGTAGGAAAACGAAGGCACAGAGAAGTGAGATTCTTACGTCGACTCCATTTAAGGAAATGCTGCAGGCCAAGCACGATGACAAATTTGATGAGGATACAAGAAAGCCCCTCAAGTGCAAGAAACCACTCAAATTCGATTATGCAAAAGTGACGCAATCTAGTGAACAGGTAACGGTCTGTATGTTGTGTGGGGAAAGTTTTCAGTACGACTGGATCCAATGTCATAAATGTAAAGAATGAACCCATGAAAACTGTGCAAACATTGAAAGAGCGCAATTATTTTATAAATGTGATAGATGCCTTTGAACACTGGACTTCGATCTGGCGGAGATTATTTAATATGTGTGTGAAGATACAAGCCTAAATATATCGATTTTTTGAGAAAATAATGCATGATTTATTATTATCGATCATATTGATAATGGGTTGTCTGCTAATGTAATATTTAGAGTTATACTTATCGAAGTTTTGACAAAATTTTACAAATTAAGGGTTATAATGTTTAAAGGTCAATTCGACATATTAGTATTATGTTTACAGACGCGTATGGAACCCCTTAATATGCTCATGTCCTAGTATTAAGAGAAAATGTAGAGTAAATTTGTAACTGTCTGGTACTACACGCCATTCTTGATAAAAGAGGAAAAATAGCCAAATATTAATTCAATATACTAACTATGTCCCATTTTTTATTTTTTGTGTCAGAACTATTGTTGCATACACTATGTATTGTACAAGTACAATATAACTTAAAATAATCTTAAGCATTTGTGATTTACAATTGTGTTTATTTCAGTTTACAAAATAATTTAAATTAAGAGATACTTTTGCTACATCAGTAGATTTTAGCAAATTTTATAACCAACAAAAATTTGGGATATATGCGTACCAGAATGAGAAAAATCTGGTACCTGGTACCAAAATAGAAAATCTGGTACAAATATCAGAATTCTGATACGCCTGGCAACACTGGCACTGGCCCCAAGCGTCGCTCTGGTAGGCCCATGAAAATAACCAATTGGAACAAGTAAACATTTACTCATGTTCGACAAACCAATCGTCACAACAGTTACGCTCACTATTGCAGAAGACTTCCAGCCCATATACTCTGTAGATGTCAATGATATGAGTTGATAAAGGCATCTCATTTTTCAGACACCAGGCACAAGTTACACCGCAGTCGGCATCACGCAAAAATTTTCGCTTAAAACTATTTTGCATATTGTAGTATGGCATAATACATAAGAATATGATTATATTTCCTACCTTCCGCATTATATAAAACAAATACAGTGGGCCGCGAACACTTTCATTGCTATTTTCCAACTTTCTATTCGATAAATAATTATTTAAAAGTAAAAAAAAATTGAATACTTAAATTTTATTCAATTTGATTTGTTTTATTTTGATTCATTTTGTCATGGTAATAAATAAATGAATAAATAGAAATGTTATCAATTTTTTTGATGTCTTGTTGTGAAAGAGTTAGTAATTGATACTGTAAAATACAGATACTGAATTAACATTGTCTAACTAAGGTATCGTGATCGACCAAAGGTCGTTGTGACGTTAATTAAGGTCACAAGTTCTTTATATACAACGTAGTTGCAAGACAGGATGTTCTTATCAGTTGTTCCGGATATAAACTGAAGAGCCAAAAAAACTGATACACCTGTCTAATATCATATAGGGCCCCGCGAGCACGCAGAAGTGCCATGGATTCGACTAATGTCTGATGGTATGCAGGAGGCAATGCAATGCGGTGGAGATCTCTTCTGAAGAGCACGTTGCAAGGCATCCCAGATACGCTCAATAATGTTCATGTCTGGTGATTTAGGTGGCCAATGGAAGTGTCTAAAGTCAGAAGAGTGTTCCTGGAGCCACTCGGTAGCAACTCTCGACGTGTAGGGTGTCGCATTGTCCTGCTGGAATTGTCCACTTCCGTCGGAATGCACAATGGACATGAATGGATTCAGGTGATCGGATAAGATGATTCCATATCTGTCACCTGTCAGAGTCGTATCTAGACGTATCAGGGGTCCCATTTCACGCCAACTGCACACGCTCCATACCATGACAGAGCCTCCGCCAGCTTGAATAGTCCCCTGTTGACATGTAGGGTCCATGGATTCATGAGGATATCTTCATACCCGTACACGTACATCCACCCGATGCAATTGGAAACGAGACTCGTCAGACCAGGCAACGTGTTTTCAGTCATCAACCGTTCAATGGCGGTGTTGGCGGGCCCAGGCGAGGCGTAAAGCTTTGTCCCGTTCAGTCAACAACGGTATACGAGTGGGCTTTCGGATCCGAAAGCCCATATCAATGATGGTCCGTTGAATAGTTCGCACGTTGGCACTTGTTGATGCCCCAGCATTGAAATCTGCGCCAATTGGAGAAAGGGTTGCACGTCTGTCACGTTTAATGATTCGCGTCAGTCGTCGTTTGTCCCGTTCGTTCACGATCTTTTTCCGGCCGCAGCGAAGTCGAAGATTTGATGTTTTACCGGATTCCCGATATTCACGGTACACTCGTGAAATGGTCGTACGCAAAAATGCAAATTTCATCGCTACCTAGGAGATGCTATGTCCCGTCTCTCGTGCGCCGACTATAACACCACGTGCAAACTCACTTAAATCCTGATAACCTGCCATTTTAGCAGCAGTAACCGATCTAGCAACTTTGCCAGACGCTTGTTATCTTATATAGGCGCTGCCGACCACATCGCGTTACTCTGATTGGTTCCATACCTCTGTTATTTGCGTAAGCACGCCTATACCAGTTTTTTTTTTTTACTCTCCAGTGTACATCCGTTGATAATTTAGCATTGGTCTTACGGGACTACCGTTGCGGCAACGTCTAGACTTACGGAGCGTTGCCACCGAGTTTGCATTGAGAGTTTTACTGTGGGCGTGTTCAGACGTGGTTGTGCCTTAACCGGTTTGGCACATCCATAATGCCTTTGCCACGTCGTTACAAGAGGTAATATCATTCAAGATCTGTTTTTCGCAATATTGGAAGCTTTAATACTGACGTTGCTAAGGATGACACTCTATTTGTTAAGCAAGTTTCACAAGCACAAGAAAGTTATGTTTTATTATCTTTGCTTTATAGATTTGCTATTCAGGGTATGACTGCCAATCCTGGTTGTTCTGTTTTGAAGATTTGTTTTTATCGTCGTCCTAAAAATTATCCGGGTGTTGCTGTAAATTATTTAAGTCTAATAGATGTACGAGATCTATTACATATTATTCTAGTTAATAATTCTTTCGTCAAATTTTATTATATTTTGACTTATATACATAATTGTTTATCTTATTTTCTATATTTCAAAAAATGAATTATAACATTTTATTACTATACACATTGGTACTTTAGAGTTAAATTGTTACAATAATGCGTCTTTCATATGATTCATACAATTTGTATATACGTCATCATGAACTCCAGGTAAAATTTTGTGAGATGATTCGTTTTGGAAAGCGGAGCAGAAAACATAATATGTCCTATGACCTAGCGTGATCATTAAAGATAAGAAATTTTGGCGGCTCTTAACATTGTGGTGTTGGGAGCGTGATAATTAAATGAGACGCACCCTTGGAAATTCGGAATTGAAATAAGTTGTTTGTAAAATGTCAGAAACTAAATGAGACGAAACAACAAGTTCGTGAATAGTGTTAGCCTGATTTGTTATCTGCCGTCTGTAAATATTTGGCATGTGATAATATTGCTCAACCATTAGGAAATAGGGTGCTGTGTTATTAATTAACAAAAGTGTTAGCCATAACTGTTTATCAATTGTTATTATGTATTTATCATGTGCACAATAAAGAAACAAGAAGTTACTTATAACTAATGAGCCTACTTTCCTCTACATGGGTGCAAATAAAATTTAGTGAAGTTCTTAAAAGCATAAATGGTAGGTAGGCGTTGACGTCTCATTGTCAGCAATATCATTAGAGATGAAACCAGAAACATGCGAAACAGTACCAAAATAATTAAAATACACAGGTGACTTACCCAGGATTCTAATTCATAAAATCCCGTAAAATTAAGCTAGCTTGCAACCAACTGATTCACGGAGGAAGAATTCGGAGCATCAACTTCGGATGTAATCAGTCTAATGTTTTGAATGATAGGGTTCACTTACATGAAATATTTACTGAGCCATAATTTGGAAAATAATTGTCTGAGCCACTGAAACTCGTAAGTTTACATGGCTTACCATAACGATACTTGTGTAAAAAATTTGATGGAAATCAGTTGATTGGTCTCCGAGATATGGCATAAAAAACTTATTTTCTTAAATGTGGCTATCCTATAAAATAAATTGCTTAAAAAAAGGCTCTGTGCACGACGATTGTAATAGATAATGTCAATATAAAATCTTTGATTGAAATTGTTATATTGTTAAATAGATATCCCAAACATAACAAAATATTTATATTGCCGCCATTTTTAAAATTATTGTCTGAACCCATTTATATCATGTAACTTTACATTGCCTCCTGTTGGTGTGCAAAATGTTGTGTAAATTAGTATAATTATTCTGAAAATACACAAAATGTTTAATTTGCTCACCTGGCACTACTTTGCAAAAAATCTGGCAACGGAGGATTTCTGTACGCATATAGGTTGATTGGTTCTCAAGATATGGCATCAAACCTCGGCCATACAATTTTTTTTTATTGGTATAGTAGTTATGCCAAAAAAAATTGTATGGCCACCATTTTTAAAATAAGTGTCTAATTATATTCAATTACTTTATTTTACCTGGCCAATAATAGTATTACTTACGTGCCAAATTTGGCGAAAATAAGTTGAGGAGTTTTCGAGGTATAATGTAAAAGCTTTATTTTCATGTGGCTCTATCTTCCAAAATGGTTGACCAACAACAATATTTTCCTCTGAATTTAATGCTTACAGCTTGTGATGCCAGCGTACAAAATTTGGTTAAAATCAGTTGAATGGTTTCCGAGATATGGCATATGGTCTTAAATATTGAAATGGCCGCCATTTTGAAATAAATGCCCATCGTGGTCGAAAACTATAAAATTCTGGTGTCCTTACTTAGTTCTATATGTGTACGGAGTTTGGTTAAATTCGGTTCACGCGGTAAAAAATTGAAATAGGGGAACACACACATGCACACAAACCCCTGGACACACACATTCTCATACACACAGAGACAGAAAACTGATCTCATAAGCCTTCTTTCCTTTGGAAAGTAGGNTAAATGCCCATCGTGGTCGAAAACTATAAAATTCTGGTGTCCTTACTTAGTTCTATATGTGTACGGAGTTTGGTTAAATTCGGTTCACGCGGTAAAAAATTGAAATAGGGGAACACACACATGCACACAAGCCCCTGGACACACACATTCTCATACACACAGAGACAGAAAACTGATCTCATAAGCCTTCTTTCCTTTGGAAAGTAGGCTAAAAGGGAGAATATATATTAAATATACACTAACTTTGTGTAAATAAAAATCTTAAGTGTAATTATATTGAAACATCTATGTACTCAGGAAGCCCGTAAAATGTTAAATTCTTCACGTGGCAAATGATATACACTCTTTTGCAAAACATGTATCACCATAAACGAATCACGCGAGTACAAAGAAGGTTCCCACACAGTATCGTCATAGCGCGACAGGTATCCCACTTCCGTTTAGTGCGGTTGGCTTACGGAGATGTGCCACTAGGGTGCATTCGTATCCATCCATCATTCATAGCTGCAAGACATCGAATAAGGCCTCAGTAACAGTGAGAGCCACAGAGTCAAATTTAGCGAACATGCAGTATGCCCCGACAACGCATTCGACAAGACTTTGTCCAGCTGGATGAGTTAGAGAGAGAGAAGTTGTACGTTTCGGTGCACTGCTCGCCATTTGGACTGTTCTGCCTACACTGTGAGTCGGTGTTGCATGCAGTGGGAACAGGAGGGTATACACACCCGTTTAGAAGGCTTGGGTCAGCCCCGGCGGACCACCAGCAGGGAGGATCGTTTCATCATGTGGCAGGCTGTAAGCATTCCACGGACGTCACTGCTAAATATCCAGGGACATGCCATAGCAGTTAGGGATACGGCTGTGCCCACCAGTAACATATCCAGGCAATTGGCAGAGCGGGATATATCGCCGCGTCTTTCCTTACGACGTCTACCATTACGACCTGAGCACATGTAACATTCTGCCAGGAAACAGCATCATGGAAGCTTGCGGATTGGCGAAGGATGGTGTTGAGCGACGAATCACTCTTCAGTCTGGAAACAGACGACCGCCAAATTCTGGAGACGTCCTGGCCAGCGCCGGGATCAACGCTTCATTTTAAAGCAGCAGATCGCCCCCAACGAGAGGTGTCATGATGAGAGTTGCAATTTCCTACGATTGAGGGAACCCTGGCGGTTTAGCGATACGTCCAGGAAATTCTGTGACCATGTACGCTTTCCTACCTGGTGCAGCTTGACAACCCCCATTTTCCAGCAGAATAATGCCCGGCCTCACACAGCATGGGTATTTCTGGCCTACCTTCGTGATGTCAAACATGCTTCCTTGGCCAGAAAAGTCCCCAGCCCTCGCCAATTGAGAACGCTTGAAGATTTATTGTACGGCAACTTCAACTACATTCAACTACGGCAGACTGGGAAAGTCAGTTGCACCAGCTGTGTAAGGGTCTTCCTCAGGAGAACATCCTACGTCTTTATGCCTCCATGCCCGACCGTATCGCCGCCGGTCTCCGTGCTACAGGTGGTCCAACACTGTACTAAGTGCATCCTGCAAATGCTGGTCCCCTTCAATACATGATTGGCGTGACAATATATTTAAGTTTTCTGTATACATACTACCTTATCCTAAGTCTGTACCCATTTGTGTGCCCTTGCGAAGGCACCTTCAGGGTGATCAATATTTTTGCAAATAAGTGTATATGCGATGGACATAAATTTAAATCTAAGGAATTAAGCATAAGTTTTCAATTAATTGCAAACCACGTAGGGAATTTTAAGTTTAGTTAGTTAATTTTTCTCCAAACGAACCACCAAATCCCGCCACGCCAGCATGAACCCCTTCGCAGTTCTGTGAGTGCTCGGGTATGTGTGCTGTTGGGTACGAGCGGGGGTGCGTCTCGGGGAAAGCCCTATATGGCATGTGTCGTGTTTATTATGTTGACAGACACACTAATAAAACGCAGTTTTCCGTTGCAAGCCAATTAAACTTATAGCTTTTATTTATTCCATAGAAAACCTATGTTACAAAGACTACCATAGAGATAGTAGATATATTATTTCATATAATTACAATTTTAACACCCCCACTACATCAAATAAACAATATAAACAACTATAATTACATGGGTGAAATTCCCAACCCATCGATACAATTATAATGTTTCATCGAATTCAGAGCTTTTGTTAAAACATCGGCAGGCATGTCTGTTGTCGCCAAATATTTTATTACAGTTAACTTATCATGTACTGCATCTTTAATAAAATGATACCTAATATCAATATGTTCACTTTTTTTGTGAGATACATAATTAGACTCTAGCTTCTGAGCACTCCGACTATCGTTGTACAATATAACAGGATATAAATCATTAGTAAATTCATTATGCAACGCCCTAAAGTACATAGCCTCTTTACAAGTTTCGGTGATTTACATACTCTGTCTCCATGCTATATAGAGCCACAGTTCTTTGCTTTTTGCTTTCCCAGGACACAGCTGTTCCTAACATAACAAAGTAATAACCTTTATAGGATTTACGATCAACACAATTACTACCCCAATCAGCATNACAGCTGTTCCTAACATAACAAAGTAATAACCTTTATAGGATTTACGATCAACACAATTACTACCCCAATCAGCATCAACAAATCCTTCCAGTTCATCTGTATCCTTTACATGTTTTAAGCAATAATTTTTGGTTTTCTTAAGATATCTTAAAATACGTTTTGCATAAGTCCAATATACTTGAGTATGACAATTATTAAACTGGCTTAGGTAGCTAACACTAAATGATATATCAGGTCTTGTCAACACAGACAAGTACATTAAGCTACCAATTTATTGTTGGTAAGGGATTTTCTTATAACAAACATCACCATTATTAATATCCAATTTACATTCCATTGGTGTGCTAGCAATCTTACTGTCTAACATATTAAATTGATTTAACAACTGTTCTATATAGTTTTCTTTGTCTAAAGTAACAACATTGAAATCTTTATTAATTTTTACCCTTATGCCCAAACACTGCTGAACTTCACCTAAGTTTTTAATTTTAAACTTAGAACTCAATACTGATATTAAGTTACTATCAGAGAACACAAAAAAATCATCGACATACAGAGCCACGATGATTTTAACTGTTTAATTTATTTTAGTGAATACACGTGGATCCAAGGGACTTTTCTTATAATCTAACTCATTCAAACACTGATCAACCCTCTCATACCACGACCTAGATTATTGCTTCAGATCATAGATGGCTTTATTCAATTTAACAATGCAACAATTACCATTTCCACAAATACTTGGTTGAAGCATATAAATGTCCTCTTTGAGAAAACCATTTAAGAAGGCAGTTTTCNCCACAAATACTTGGTTGAAGCATATAAATGTCCTCTTTGAGAAAACCATTTAAGAAGGCAGTTTTCACATCTAAGGGCCGTATGCAGAGATCTTACTTTTCTTCGAAGTCGAACTTATAACCAAACGGAAGCCCTAAGTACAGTGCAAGAACCTCACTTAAGTCTAACTTGTTGAAGACCAACTTCAATTCAACGAAAGGAAGTGGCGAGAAATAAGTCTGCCAGACGCGAGACTTGGAGCTTACTTAAGCAAGAAGGTGGACGAACCTTCGAAAATAACACCTGCTTAATAAGTTGTAATGTTCAATTAAAGAGCAATTGTGGCCTATGCTACATGTAAATGATGAACATTTATTGTAATTACCATGTGGGAATTATTTCACTGCGTATCTTAACCTCCGAAAAATTTATGTGGTAATCTTATTTATGTCCAGTGTATCACTCACTAGAAACAGTTGTGCGTGATGGAGTACGAAGTGCCGAAGATATTTGACGGAGATCATTTTGAGTTACTTCAGCGTGTCGAGAATCGTGAATGTAAGGAACGTCCTCGTCGGTATTTGCGCGATGGCCAAAATCCGTGCTAATACTTTTCGGACGTAGAGTTTGTGAAACGTTTTCGTTTCACAAAGCAAACCGTAATGGGCACTATTGTGCCTCTTGTGTCCGCCGATAACGGAAATAGAAGAGGATTACCAGTGCCACCTGTCCTGAAAGTTGTAATCGCCCTGCGATTTTATGGCAGCAATAGTTTCCAGGTGGGTACAGTGTAATTTTGTTTTCGTATGCATGCATAGTATGCTTTCAATAACATGTGTTTTCAATTCCATTTTAAATTTTCTAACATCATTAAAATGTTTTGATTTGCAGGTAGTTTAAGACAAATATTCCGTTTTGTGTACGCTTTTTAACAAAGTTACAATTGCAATTACTTTCATGCCATGTTCCGTGTGTCTGCTAGTAAGTTAAGTGCGTAATAACATAACAAGGTTAATTGTACTTTGCAGACACCAAATAGAACATGTAATTGCCAGCGAGGCATGTCGGAAGTGAATAGGTTAAATCAAATTATATGGCAAATGTTAATTTTGTTGCAGAATGTTTGCGGTGATCTATGTCATGTCAATCAGGCAACAGTGAGCAGGATTGTAAAGGTAAAAAAAAAAAAAAAAATAATATAAATGTATGCATATTTAGTACCATAAGCAGAGTTTAAGTGCCCTGTAATTTAGAATAATCATTTGTTCCTGGACTTAGAAGGCACTTTAATATTATTAGTGATAAGTTAATGCAGTCAACATACCATGCAGGTTACACATTTTGTATCTGCATAGACATTTCTTCGGTTAGTGTAGCATAATAGGAAACAGTGTATGAAGTTCAGGAAGAGTGTGGAATAGAAGTTTGGTAGTGTAGAGGAGAGGTGAGAGAGCTCGCAGCCGGGTGGTGCTTGTGGTAGGTGGTGTATCAACCCCAAGCGCAAATTAGTTGAAGTCAAAATGAATTGTTGGGTGTGAAATTGGTATTGCAGTTGGTTAATGCCAGTAAAATTGGTTGTAGACCCAGCCCTTAATGATACTATGTAAGGAATGCAAATCAGCTGAGCCATGCAATCCCTAAAGTACCCACTAGGTTAACCATGCAAAGTACCTATTAGATTATATGCATAAAAATACTGGTTCATGCAACATGATGTTCAGTTTGGTCACGTCAGAACACTGTAAATGATGTGGAGAGTACAATTACTTGCAAATATCCTCTACAATGTAAATAATAAATTACACTTCAGTCCATCTTCTCGTGTTCAAACATCTGTCATATTATGTCTGTGATCACAGTAGTGATGTGCAGTGCCTTTTAGTACATACGTTCCAATATGTCTGACGTGCAATTTTAAATAAGCTTGTGTGGTAAAGTCATTATAGACGTTATTCCACAGATCATACATTGCGTCCATCAACAGTTGAATTGTGTAAATAAAGCAGAGGTATTTCTTATAAATATTGACTTTTGTAACAGGTAGTATCCTCTGAACTGGCTGGGCAACTCTTGCAGTTTGTGCATTTTCCTGGACAGCCACAACTTCAGGACAATTACAGGCAATTCTATGAGAATGGTGGGTTTCCTGGTGTAAGTGGGTGCATTGATTGCACCCACATTGGCATTAGGAGCCCAGGCGGCCAGTTTGCAGAGCTGTACCGTAATAGGAAAGGATACATGTCTCTCAATGTCCAGGTATGTTTGCTGGGATGTGTACCACATGATTGTTTATCTACAGGATTGTGTGTGTAATGTTTATTGGATACAAAACGTTTAATACCATACAATGTATTTTAAATATGCTAATACTAAAATGTTTTTGTCTGCCAGCATTCATCGTTGTTAATATGTTCGATAACATTGTTAAATGACATTTTCAGGTTGTCTCAGGCCCTAACCTACAGATCCTGGACATTGTGACTAGGTGGCCCGGCAGTACGCACGACTCGAGGATTTTCCATAACAGCAGGGTGATGACCCGTTTTGAAAATCGCTCTCTGCCAGGAATACTGCTGGGAGACAATGGCTACCCTCAACTGCCATTTCTGTTCACTCCATTACTGGTCCCAACAACAGCTGCAGAACACCGATACAACGCAGCACATAAGAGGACCAGGAACACAGTGGAAAGGCTGTTCGGAGTATGGAAACGAAGGTTTGCATGCTTGGGCCATCGACTACGAACAAGCCTCCATACAACCAGCAGGGTCATCGCTGCATGTGCTGTGCTACACAACATTGCAGTAGCTCATGGTGAACCACTACCACCTCCTCCAGCTGACGAGGATCATTTTATGCCTCCCGTTCCTGCTGTGGAGAATGCTGCACCACGGAATAATCGTGGAGCTGAAGTCAGAGCTACATTGATTCAGCGACACTTTTATTGAGAACCACCATCATGTTTATGTACATTTTTTCACGTAAGCAAATGATGCTGTATTGTAAAAACAACTTGTGGAGTTGTTTTTATGATACAAGATTGTTTGCATACTTGTGACATGGTTATAGGCCTCTTGGGGAACTCACCATGTAAAATAATGAGTAACGCTTTGGGTGCTGTACCTCCAGAGGTAGATCTCTAAGGTGATGTGGAAACTGGCACAGAATGGATAACCACAAATAGGTAAGTGGTTTCTTGTTCCTTTTTGAGCTATTAAATGAGCATGACAGCTAATTAAAAAGCTGTTGGAATTCTATGCACAGAATAAACCTCCAACATTTACACTTGATTTAAAACATATTTTTAAAAAATAGTTAAAAGTTTGTAATATGTGCCCACCTAACCTAACGTAACCTAACCCCACGATGGGTGAATCACTATTTTTACATTTTTAAACTAACCTAGGATTCTAGGGTGTTAAACTAAAATCCTAGGTTAGTTTACAAATGTAAAAATAGTGATTCACCCATTGTGGGGTTAGGTTAAGTTAGGTTAGTTGGGCACATATTACGAACTTTTCACAATTTTTGAAAAATATGTTCTAGTTATTTTAACACGACGCCCTCTTCAAAATTAATAAAGTAAGCTATGCTGAAACCATTAATGCAAGTTTCGTTGCTCTAGCGTTTCCTTCAGACAAGTCCCTAATCTTAATAATTACCAATGTATTTATTTCTTATTCGTCAATATGATAGATCTTTATAAGAACATATCAATAAGTAAAGCATTTAAAAAAAAATAACGAGTACATTATACATGTGTGTGTTCAAAATACATAACAATACAAACAAAGTATAATGCCTGTAATACAATAGGAATAGTATCCTTTTGTACAATGCAATGTAGCCACTTGAATTGTCGTGAAATATTTCATGAACCTTATTATATAATTTATCCAGAAAACATTTGAAGGATAGCCTTCCAAAACCATTGATCACAGTTGTTGCATTAATTTGTTGTGGTAGTTAATAGAAGCAATTTATTTTAGGAGAATCTATGTATGTTTTCAAACAACTGTTGTAGTATCGTATATCATGTGAAAGTCATCATCTTGTTATGTATTATACATATGAAGATTGAGCGACATTGTTTATAATTCCAAGCATTATGCCATGTTGACGTCAGGCACAGCGCATACAGTTCTATTTCGTCCAAATGTATCATTTACGGATGCAGTGTAGTTGTTTAATAATAAATAGTATTTTTAATTTGTAAACTTCATAAGATAGCTTTAGTATTACTGTATATGCCTTTACCGTGTACAATAAACATGTTTTATATCCATTTTGGTTCTTTCATTGATGTAAATATAACCTTCCTGAACTGCTTTCTTATAAACAAAACTTTCATTAAAATGGACAACCTTCAGCCTGTAATAATAAGGCTTTATACATATAGCACTGGAATACATGCAGAGAAGGTTATGACTATCACTCTCCTTTATGTTATTATAGACATCCACATATGCTAGGGTAATATCAAACTGTGATAATGTAACCCACTTCCCTTACCTCAGCGCTAACAACCATTCAAACACTAAATATTCCTAGGTTATATTTTGAGTGTTGTGTGTTACTGTATTGTATTGTTTTATGTTATTATTCCATATTGTAAAGTCTCTCTTAATAGTGATAGGATTTGTCTTGTGTTATTGTAATTTAATTATTTCTCGGCAATTATTCATAATAGGGGTTTTTTCTGAAGGAAACGTCGTAGACCCACAAAAGTAACATAAATGGGTTCTGCACAGCTTACCTATTTAATATTGAGGAGGGCATAACGGTAAAATAAGTGGAACGTACTAAATAAACCCAACAATCCTAGTTTAGATTAACACCATATAATCCTAGGTTAGATTAACACCCTACAATCCTAGGTTAGGTTAAAGATGTAAAATCGTGATTCACTCATTGTCAGGTTAGGTGGGCACGTATTACGATATTCATGCTTGTGGTTTGTAATGGTAATACGTTAATGCCCCTAGTAAATTCGTGTTCTGTGTAATTAAGAAAGTGGAAATATACCACTTTTCATTATTTGTTCTTTTATTTTCAGAAAAGCCCCTATTCTGAATTTCTCTGTAGTTTCTGAATAGTTATTGTATTCACTTGGTACCGTATGAGGTTTAAGGTAGTTGTGTCACAACAGCATGAAGAGATGCATTAAACATGAGTTTACTTGATGGACGAATAAGAAATAACTGAAATGAACAATTTCTACTGTAACATTTTATGGTATGTCATATCAGCTTGACATAGTTAATTTTATAACAGTATTGGCCATGTTACTTGCAACCAAGTGAAAACTTTGTAAGTTTTGAATTGGAAAATGAAATTGTAGAGAGACACTTCCTAAAAATTCAAATAAAATAACACAACACAGTTTCTAAGAGCAGGCATATCAGTACTCTTCTTTTCAATTGTTTCCATTATCAATTACCCACATAAATAATACAGCAGCATTGAAAAATATATTGAAATATAACTTTCAGGAACTGTTTGTGTAACAAAAAAAGGAAGCATAACTGCAGCAGGGTATACATGTATTTGTTATTGGTGTAGTGTATTTAATGTGTGTGTATTCATCTGTTTTATTTTAAATGGTTTACACGAATATGTTAAGTCGAGGTAAATGTAGAAAGATTTTGTGAATGTGTGTGTAAATGTATTTTATACTAAATAAAAAAACAATGCATGTGTATTTTGGCATTAAAATCATCTATGTTGCATTGAATTAGGGTTGCAATTGGTTGCACAGAGGTTTTTGTAATTTTTTTTATTTATTGGATTATTTTGTTGGAAACTATTGTATTTTGTTTGTGTATGGTTTGATTTATTGTTAACTATGTTAAGTGTATAGTGTACTGTATTAACCTTCTCTATGTCACCTGAGCTGTGATGGCTCATATGGGATCTACAGAATTATAAAGTTAAATAAATATATATGTATAGCATTCAAAGAGCTTGTTAATTTCCTGTCATGCACATTTAATAAATTAAAAAGAAACAAGACAGCACTTACCTGATTATGGTTACCCATTCTGTGCCAGTTTCCACATCACCTTAGAGATCTACCTCTGGAGGTACAGCACCCAAAGCGTTACTCATTATTTTACATGGTGAGTTCCCCAAGAGGCCTATTACCATGTCACAAGATGCAAACAATCTTGTATCATAAAAACAACTTCACAAGTTGTTTTTACAATACATCATCATTTGCTTCTGTGAGGAGTTTCTTGCGCAGCTCGTACAGTTCCTCAGCATGTCGTATCTGCTGTGCATGAAGCTCTTCCCTGCGCTCTTCTGCTCGCAATTCACATCGAATTGCCCGTTCCTCACGTTGCACTGCACGTTCCTCATGTTGCACTGCACGTTCCTCACGTTTCACTGCCCAAGCTGCCTTTGCTTGTTCATTGGCAAGATGCTGTTCTTCAGCCTCTGCCAATGCCTTGTTTGCCCTAATTCGAAGCCTGTGTTCGAACTGTTGCATTGCTAGGACTTTCCGTGCACGTCTGTCTGAACGCTCAAGGTTTGAAATCCTACTTTCCAACTCCACGTCTATGGTTGGTGTACGTCTAGAGCTTTGCTTAGCACGTGGACCAGATGCAGGTGTTGGTGGAATAATGCTCCGAGAGGCCTCTTCTGGTGCACTCACTACCAGCGATTTACCAGAAGTATATTCATCACAATAGGCATTAGAGGTGTAGTCTTCCTCGCTACACTGTGGCATAACAGTTTCTACACAAGCGTCAACTTCTGCACAAACTATCATGTCACAGTCTACCGCATCATCCACGCAATGCAGCACACCGCCCAAAGCTATTTCCAGCTCTGGATCTGTAACAGGATCATTTACAAAAGGTCCTCCCCCAGTGGCCATTCGCTGTCTTGTGGCAAGAGCAAGGGTTTTCTTCTGCTTGGTTTTTTCATTATTCCAGCATTTCTTCAGCTGGGCAGAGGTACGCTGCAAATTGTAAAAAATAGTACATTACTTGAAAACAGTTATTACTCACAGTAATTTGGAGGGCAATGACACCACAGGGAGGGCCGACAAAAAACAAACAATACCTAACTCAGTTTCAATAGTCACGAAGTGAAACTAATAACATGCATTGTAATGTACAATATACATTATTTGAAATGCATCAAAGGTTTCTTACATGATGCAAACGGACTTCTTTTACTGTGCCCAATTGTATACATACAACTCAAAAGATCCTGGCAAATTACGTTTACATTAATAATTCACATGTCAGCATTGTAATAATACATATTTGCCCATTATTTCTAGGTTGCTTATGCCAATACAGTGAGGTTGTTTTTGACATCCACGTGTGTTTCGGTTGTAAAATGTGGCTACACTCTGCTTACTTTCTGATGTTATTGCAAACCATTCACATTAAATTACTGATATAACCTTGCTGTGTGGTATGAACATACAAGCGGCTGCTATTATCCCGTATAAGTATATAGGATCATACAATTATGGTTAACAGAACATGAAACTTTTCCCTAACACACATAAGTACACTGTTTTCCATTGTCTGTAATTGTTTAAAATTATATTACAGATGATACTGCGTATCAAACAAATGAACTTAAACGCAATACTTCCATACCTTGGTAATGTCAGGATGGGAATTGAATTGGCATTCTATTTGGACCCATGCCTCCTTTTTGGCCGTCAGGTTACTGTAATCAGTTTTCTTATTTTCAATAACATTCGCATAAGTACGAACGAGCCCAAATAAAATGCTTCGTTCATTAATTGAAAAACGCTCATACTTCCCATCAGATGCCATTTTTCAGATAAATAAATATATCATTACCGTAGAATATATAACAACATTAAAGTACTATTGCACTTCTTCCTATTGGCTGTTAACTATGACGTTTCCGTGACGTCACTAACATTCGTGTATCTTCGGTACACGATCGGCCTTACTCGCGATAAGTACGGAACGAGCATTGACTTCGGTAAGAAAAGAAGCGTCCAAGACTTTTGCGTCTCTGCACGATACTTTAAGAAAAGTAATGCTGCCTTACTTCTGGAAGTAAGGCTTGTGGACCAAGAACAGTAAGATCTCTGCATACGGCCCTAAGTGTGTAATGTCTGAGTTTAGTTGCACTGACAAAGCAAATAACATTCTGAGAGTTGAATGTCTAAGCACAGGTGAAAATGTATCTTCATAGTCAATTCCAGGTCTTTGTGAGAAACCTTTAGCCACTAACCGTGCTCTGTGCGGTACACTGTTATCACTATTTATTTTTCTTTTGAACACCAGGTTTTGTTTGATGGCACTTCATTCACTATGACCCATGCATCTTTCTCTTCAAATGCCTGAAGTTCCTCCTTCATCGCCTCAATCCATTTTTCTTTATCTGGACTATTCAGAGCTTCTTGAATACTGGCTGGATCACTGGTCGAGTCATTTGGTGACGAATCACATTGCATTTGAAAAACAAAATGATCAGGGGGTCTCCGTATTCTTTTCTCTATTTCATTCCTTGTTTTTTCTTGTGAATTCTGTAATGTAGAATCAGAATCAGTCTCAACATTATGATATTCTGAATCTGAAGATGTATTTGAGTATTGATATGTGCTCTCAGATTTCAGTTCATCTTCATTATCGTCATGTTTATCTGTCTGATCTATAGCAGGTGAAATATCCCCCACTGAAACTGACACTTCCATATATTTCATTATATTTTTCTCAATATTTGCATGTATAATAACATTTCTACTTATTTCTATACATTTTCTGACCGGATCATAGATACGATATCCTTTTATATTATCAGCATAACCAACTAGTATTCCTTTTGCAGCTTTGGCATCCCACTTTCTCCTTTTTTCTTTGGGGATATGAACCATCATGTCGCTCCTAAATATTCGAACATGGCTTAAATCTGGTTTTTTGTTTGGGCAAATCTCATATGGCATTTTGTTATTCAATCTTGATGCTATAGATCTATTTTTGAGGTGGACAGCAGTATGTGTTGCTTCTGCCCAAAAATTCGTATCTAGTCCTGCATTGAACAACATGCATCGATCCCTCTCAACAACGGTACGATTTATTCGTTCGCTCATACCATTTTGCTCAGGCGTATAAGTATTTGTTTTCTGATGCAAAATACCAACTTCTTCCAGATAATTTTCAAATTCCTGACTGCAAAATTCCAAACCATTATCTGTTCTAAATATTTTTATCATTTTATTATGCTGATTTTCTATAAGAGCCTTAAACTCTTTGAAGTATTTGAATACCTCACTTTAAAAAAATACACAAATGCGGCTAAAATCATCAATAAAAATCAGGAAATATCGTGACCCACCTATGGAATTCACCTCCATGGGACCACATATATCTGAATGAATGGTATCTAATATACTGGTAGTTATTGTGCCTATATGAGTTTGGTAGGCGTGATTGTTTGCCTTCGCAGCATATCACACATTTACTTTTATATCACTGCTTCATCACTGTAGGACATACCTGTGACTGCACCATATTTCATCTTGTTCATGTCGTTACAATTCAAGTGGCCCAATCTTCTGTGCCACACTGCACTATTGACACATGATGATGTAAACAAACAATGTTTATGCTCCATTCTCAATTTATACACACACTCCAACATGTCTGCAACTGCCACAACCTCAATGTGTTTATTGCAGATGTAACAACACTTCTCTTTGAAATCCACTGTTTCCATTTTTTATTAATTGACTGCCTGAGATTAGATTTGTAGTGAGTTTAGGAACACACAGTACCTTTTTTAGCTTAACTTCGTATTTACATTTCGAGGCTAGGGTCACAATATCAACTTCATCCGAGCATAACACTGGCATAGCACTCCTATTTGCAGCTATAATCTTCTTTATACTCAATTGATATGACGCATCCCGGACAATATTTACATCCGTCGTCATGTCAACGCTCGCGCCAGAATCCAGGTACCAGACTGTTTTTATAAAAACTCCACTCAGAAAAACGGCCGAGAATACATGAGTTTTTCTTTTTTTTTTCATCTGATTTTTTTTGGGTGCACTGATTTTTGTAATGACCCATTTGTTTACACCGGTAGCACTTTATGACTTTGACATTTTTACCGGAGCTATTGTTGTCATTTTTATTCATACTACCAATGTTGCTATTCTTGCGTTTCTGCTGCTGCTGTTGCCATCTACTCAGAAATGCACTGCCTGGTTCGCTGTCATTTCCCGCCAAATCCAGTAATTTCGATTTTATGACGTCAGCTGTTATGGCTATACCAGAATGTTCGATGACCATTATCATCGGGAAATACTTTTCCGGCAGCCCTGCCAACAACAAACTGCCGATTCACTCGTCATTTACTTGAAATCCTGTTCCTGATAACTTCTGGCCAATTTCAATGATTTGCTTAACACAACTTGTCATTGACTCGCAACTTTCCAGACGAATTGACATCAAATTCCGCAACAATGTTATATTTCTAGAGAATCCGGAATCATCAAACATATGACGTAGTTTAGTCCACAAAATCAAAGTAGTAGACGCTTGCTTTACATGTAAATAAAGGCTCGGGTCAATAGTGAGGATTAGCTTGGCTTTCGTTTTTGCATCATCTCCTGCTGATACGCTGTCTGCACTCTTAGTCTTGATACACTTCTCCATGCTCTCGAGTACGAGTAAATTCTCAATGGCAAAAGCCCATTCATGATCATTTTCTCGCCCTCGTAACTTGGGCACGTTGGTGAGAAACGAATTCGTAGCCATTTCTGCATAAGTCCACACAATCACTATTGCAACAGTTTCTGGCTTTATTCTCAACACGAAAATACGCAAAACTAGCTATCTAAAAATATTTTTAGACTAACTGAAGGGTATCCTGGGCCCATGACCTAATAATACGCAGTTTTCCGTTGCAAACCAATTAAACCTATAGCTTTTATTTATTCCATAGACAACCTATGTTACAAAGACTACCATAGAGCTAGTAGATATATTATTTGATGTAATTACAATTTTAACCCACACATCCATCACGTCTGAGCAGGATTGTCTGGTGCCATGGCCGCAATCGCAGGCATGATCAATGATCACACCCAGAAAGAGGAAGGGTCTAGATAGATAGGGCACAGCAAACCAACGATGCGTAGATGGCATTAGAGAAATCTATGCTACAGTCGCGGAGGTGGAAGATTAAATACCATTAAAGGATATAATGCGGGAGAAATTAGGGCTGCTGTGAGCGAAGGATAGACTTTTGTGATTTTAGTGCACAAATGACCGAGATGGTTTGTAGCTAGTGTAGTATGAGGCCCCTGGTGGCGGGAGAAAGAACTAAGCCTCCCGTCCGACATAGCAGGAGGCTCAATGGATACAAACCAAACAGGCTTCTTCCACTCTTCCGCGCACCTAGCACACCAAGACCACATTTGACTGACAGCACGTATAGATCATTCGCGCCCCCAGTAAAATTTGTGTACACTTTTCAGATACTAGATACACACCACAAATACATTTCCTTATTTATGTGAATGTGGTCAATATTTATCCAATAATTACGTCAGTTAAGGAAGTTTTCGAACCAACACTTATACGTATGTGACAAAGCACAATAACAGAATACCATCCCTTCTGGACCGACTACATTCGTAGTAGGCAGCCTGGATATACCCACGAAATTGTTTATATTTAAAAACAAATATGTCCAGCAGACTAAAGCGCTAAGTACGGTGGAGCTACTGATGAAGATGGTATATTTATTTGTTGCAGTAATTTATCTATGTGCAACCTCACCCGATTTTTCTGTATACGAACAAATACAATGTGCAAGACTTCGTATTCTTTCGTAATATAACTTTCTGTAACACAGGAAAATAGAGTTATAGCCTACTCATGAATTCTTCACACTCTTTGAAACAAACCATTGAAAAATCACCCCACGAATGTCCGTACTTGGTTGTTTCCTAAATTTATCACAAGTGTTTTGTATTTGCATTAACATAAAAGTACCTTGTTTTTGGTTGAATTGAACGTCCAATTATATATTATCCATTAATTATAATATTTCATTTATAATCAATACAAATAAAAACAGGCACAAAATAGGTATGTTGGTAATGCCTGTTAATAAATAGTTATTATGCTAAATACTATTACACTGTGCGCACAAATGTGGTGCGTAGTCGTTTAGGTGTAATTTTCTAGACTCGGTTAAGCTTTGTTTGCATGAGGCGGAGGAATATTCCGGAATTAGAACTTCAGCAGGGCTTCAGAATATTTGGAATTAACTGTGGATGAACTGTAGTGTTACAAGTGAGACGCCTTCTACACCCTGCGGACTGCAGACTTAGGAAAGCATCACCGAAGAACTTGAATCAGCAGAAAGAAGAAAGGTGACCCTTTTCTGATGGTCTGCATGCCCCCTTCCAAATGTGCCCTGACATGTCTTTCCTAATCCCTCAAATTTTATTTGATTAAATAGCGTAATTGCGCGTAATTGCAAGCTGAAATGTAAGGGGGAAAAAACTCATAATTACAAAACTTGAAATTATTCTTGAAAGCTTTAAATAGCTACTTTACACAAGATATTTAATACAAACTTTCAGAATCTTTTATACAACATTTTTGCTGAAAAAGCGAATACAATAACCACAAAAATTTTATTTTATTTAAAATCTACGATCTCACAGTCTACTTTCATAATTAAGTTATTCTTTGGTATTTTTCCGATTATCATCTTCTTTTATAAAACATCAAAGCTTTTCATATTTTACAATTTCTATTTCACCTAACTTCAATTAGAATTATTTAGAAATATTCTGGCCTCATGCCAAAACCCTTTAAATTTCTACTTTTTCTGATGTTTACAAGCATTAAAAAAAATATATATTAAAATACTTATCCCCATTGTGAGCACCTCAAGAGTCTGAAAAACCAAAGCACAACTACTCCAAGAATACATGCCTATTTATTTAAGAACCCTTTCCACGCCCCTCACTCCTGTTTAACATTAATCATATTTGGCAACGGGGTGTTCAAAATTTAATTCGGTGCATTAACATTTTAACCAATACAATCTAATATATAAAATTCTCCCGTCACAGTGTTAGTCACTGAACTCCTCCGAAACGGCTGGACCGATTTTTNAATATTCTGGCCTCATGCCAAAACCCTTTAAATTTCTACTTTTTCTGATGTTTACAAGCATTAAAAAATATATATTAAAATACTTATCCCCATTGTGAGCACCTCAAGAGTCTGAAAAACCAAAGCACAACTACTCCAAGAATACATGCCTATTTATTTAAGAACCCTTTCCACGCCCCTCACTCCTGTTTAACATTAATCATATTTGGCAACGGGGTGTTCAAAATTTAATTCGGTGCATTAACATTTTAACCAATACAATCTAATATATAAAATTCTCCCGTCACAGTGTTAGTCACTGAACTCCTCCGAAACGGCTGGACCGATTTTTATGAAATTTTTTATGTATACTCGGTAGGTCTGAGAATAGATTTATATCTATTTTTTACACCCCTAAGTAATAAGGGTGGCCACCCCCAAACAATTTTTTTTTATTGTTTGAACAAAATTTTTATTTTTTATTTTTTTATGATGTGGCATCAAAAAATACATACCCTCCTAAATTTTCACCCTTCTACCACCAACCCTTATTTTTTTATAGCGATATTAGTAATTTAATAAATTTTACCCTAGGTCGATAACTGATCAATTATCATCGATCATTTATCGATCTAGGTTACAATTTATTCCCACCAGGTGTCTCCCAGTGACACAGCACGGAGTAGCCGGTCTCCACTTTCTCTCACACAATAACCTTTCTCTTATTCATTTGTGCTCAGATCGTAGTAGTGACGTGTTTACAATTATATTTTCAATAATTAAGTGTACTTCTTAATTAACTTTATTATTGATCGCAAAGCTGTAATTGTTTGTATTTCCATTTTATTAATATTTATTAAATTATCTAATTTTATATTTCGTCATCGTCCACAGAGCTCCATGCCTCTTCCACTTATATACCACATCCTCACACACTTACAATAAGTTATAGTTATTTTTTTCTAATACTATAATCACTAGAAATACTTTTTATGGCAAAACAACGTTTGCCGGGTCAGCTAGTAATGTATATAAAATAAAGAGCTCTCAGAACAACACGGCGACAGTAATTTATTTTTCTGTCGAGAACATTTTCTCTGTTGAACCTGCGACTCTTGGCAGCACCACGGAGCAGCCAATAGTATTGAAGCACGTCAGTCTGTCGTCTGGCCTTGCTGTAATTACACGCCCTCTAGGGAGTCGTGAGTTCTGACACTAGGGTGGTCGCTACGCTTGTCGACTCATTGCTGCTTCGAAGACCTTATTTGACGCCGGGCGCCGATTCTGCTACGCAGTTTTCACCGTAGATAAGGCGACATACATCATGGTCTTCCATAGCTGTTCATGACTATTCGCCGAAGATAGGAAAAATGTGCATAGCTGAATTTAAATAACGGGTAGGCGAAATTATGTGACGGGGCGTAATTTTCTTTCTTTTTCTTGACCACGAGACATAAAACATATCGTCTCACAGACTAAGAAATTTAAAAAACCGAGAGGAGGTACTGCTGTGTTGTAAATTGTANAACGAGAGGAGGTACTGCGGTGTTGTAAATTGTAATGAATTACCATATTTGTGAGCATGCAGTGATGTATGTTGTGGGCCAGTGTGCCTACCCACTACCCCACCAGCTGTCAGAGAGCTCTTTCGCATATCGCTTTGGAATCAGCTAACGGTCGGTAAAGCCGTCCCTACACGATACCCAATTTTTGCTACCTTCTGTTATACCAATGGGCACAACAGAAGGCATAAAAGTTTATATAGCAGAAGATAAGAAAGAATGCATCAGTTCATACCCACACATTACCTAAAGTGCTAGCAGAAAATTGTAAATGGCATGAAAAACCAACTCGCAAATGGCAGACATTCCACAGTCGGCAGGGGTACAAATGCAATAAAATATTATACGTAGGTGCTTTGTGGTACGTCCAAAAAGTACGAAGGTTTTTTTTTCCTGAATACTGCATTTATTTACTGTATTCACATTTATGTGCAACGGACATTTTCCGGTACCAATTAAAACATTATTAAATTATTTAAATATTTATTTTAACAAGTATAATAATCAGTATTGTGCTTTCCGTAATTAAACAACCTTTTTTCTTTTTTAAAAATATTTACTTTAGAAACCATTGATTTGATTAGCAAACAACCACAGGTAGCCGATTGCACTGTTGAGTTACTTGTGTATTATTGCTTTTAGACAAAGATATTCTCAAAATAAACGTTTTCAAACACATACCTTAAACTATAAACATCAATAATGTATCACATAAAATAACGAAAAAAAAATTTTATACCACGGAGATTTGAACTCTAAAATTTAAACCTATATATATATATATATATATATATATATATCAAACCTTCACGCCAACACACTGAGCTACACACACATATTAAGCAGTAAGTGTTTAAAGGGTATATACATTCGAAAGAAGCATAGTTATCGCGTTTTGGAAAGATGTGTTCATTGTTTTATTATGACCATGGGAGTAAATTGAAACATTTCCCGTTAATTACGCGTGCATTAAGTTTCAGTTTGTACATAAATATGTTTTACAGAACCCGTAATATTTTCGTAAACGGACATATACGGCTTGAGGTTGTTACTCAGTTCTCCGCCATCTTGTCAATCGCAGCTCCAAGGGTATAGCAGAACACGTTATATTGCCGTTTCGGGCATACCCATTGGTACGAAAACTCTCATACCCGGAGCCAGACCCCTCCGGAGGGGCTGTATTNTATTGCCGTTTCGGGCATACCCATTGGTACGAAAACTCTCATACCCGGAGCCAGACCCCTCCGGAGGGGCTGTATTGTAACCTACACTGGAGCAGAAACGCTAGTAGAAAATGGGTGTGAAAACTGCTACGTAAATGGGTATCGTGTGGGGCCGGCTTAATGGCACGTTAATTTGAAAGCAAACTAGTTTATGGCAGTTTATAAGACTTAGTAACGAGCCTGCAAGCAAACAAGGACCGAATCCCGTGCTAAGTGGTCTGAGGTAAAATTGGCTAGTAGCTAGATATAGTATGTTCTAGCACAGCTTCATGACAGGGAGCCGGGAGCCAGAAGCATGGTAAGGAAATGAGAAACCTCATGCGTTTTCATTCCGCTTTGATGGCGGCCATATTGGCAGCCAGTGCCAAAATTTGCCAAATGTTGCCAAAATTCCAAACNGTTTTCATTCCGCTTTGATGGCGGCCATATTGGCAGCCAGTGCCAAAATTTGCCAAATGTTGCCAAAATTCCAAAAATTTCAAAAAAATTTGCAATTTTTTTTTTTTATTAATTTTTTTCAAAAAATTATTTTAAAAAAAAAAACTAATTTTCAAAAAAATATTTGTTTTACAAAATAATTTTCAAAAATTAATTTTTCAAAATTAATGTTTTTNGTTTTCATTCCGCTTTGATGGCGGCCATATTGGCAGCCAGTGCCAAAATTTGCCAAATGTTGCCAAAATTCCAAACATTTCAAAAAATTTTGCAATTTTTTTTTTAAATTAATTTTTTTCAAAAAATTATTTTTTTTTAAAAAACTAATTTTCAAAAAAATATTTGTTTTACAAAATAATTTTCAAAAATTAATTTTTCAAAATTAATGTTTTTAAAAGATTGATTTAATACTTTAAAAGCGTGATTAAATATTTAAAAAGTTAAAAAAAACTTCTTAACATTTCCAAAGTTTCAAAAAAATTATTTTTTCTCGCTCATTCCCTGACGGCTATGTTTTTTCATGGGGGGCTCCCTAAGACAACGCGAAGGAGTCAGCCATGTTGGTTGTGGCACCCAAAGACTCCGCCCAGTCGTTATGTCATGCTCTGGCATTCAAGGTGCCGCGGTGATGCAATGGATAGAGCGCAACTCCATGCTCTTGCATTCACACACGACGGCAGCTCCCAACAGAGACGCCTGCCAGGACATAGCTTCGGGGAGCTACGGGACTTCAAGCTCTCGCATTCCATAGCAAGGGGGGTGCCATGGTGATGCAATTGGTAGAGCGCAACTTCATGCTCTTGCATTCACACCCCAACCGCGGCTCCTAACAGAGACGCCTGCCACGACATAGCTTCGGGGGGCTATGGGACTTCACGATCTTGCATTCCATAGCAAGGGGGTGGTGCGCGGTGATGCAATGGGTTAAGCACAACACCATGCTCTTGCGTTCACAGGCGTGCGGGGGCAGGATAGTCCCAAGAGAGACCCCTTAGCTGGCAAGTTAAATGTCATGCTCTATCATTCCATTTCACTGAGGGCCACAGTAGCGTAGTGGAAAGAGTGGATGTTAAAACATCACGCTCACACATTCACAGGGGAGGGGGCAGACGTGCCCCAAGAGAGACGCCTGCCATCGGACGATGCGAGTACATGACATTTTGGATTGGGGGGCCATGGTGATGTAGTGGCTAGAGCATATGTATATAAACTTCATGCTCTTGTGTTCCATTGCGACGCGGAGGAGGGTGCGGCAGTGATGGAACGGATATACGGAAAGATTCACACACCGACGACGGCTCCCAACAGAGACGCCTGCCAGGACATAGCTTCAGGCTATGGGAACTTCACGCTCTCGCATTCCATAGCAAGGGTGCCATGGTGATGCAATGGATAGAGCGCCACTTCATGCTCTCGCATTTACAGGGGAGGGGGCAGACATGTCCCAAGAGATAGGCCTTTGATGGCAAGTTAAATGTCATGCTCTAGCATTCATTTCAATGGGGGCTGCAATAGCATAGTGGATCGAGTGAATGTTAAAACATCGCGCTCCCACGTTCTGAGGGGAGGGCAGACATGACCCAAGAGAGACGCCTGCCACAGGGCTACGGGAGATTTCATGTCTTGCATCCCATAGCAAGGTTGCCGCAGTGATGCAATGGGTAGAGCGCAACTTCACGCACTCGCATTCACAGGGGAGGGGGCAGGGGTGTCCCAAGAGAGACACCTTCAATAACAAGCAAAGTGTCACACTCTAGCATTCCATTTCAATGGGGGCCGCAGTAGCATAGTGGATAGAGTGCATGTTTGAACTTAGCGCTCCCGCATTCACAGGGGAAAGGGCAGACGTGTCCCAAGAGAGATGCCTGCCTTGGGCTATGGGACTTCAAGCTCTACAATTCCATAGCAAGGGTGCCATGATGATGCAATGGGAAGAGCACAACTTCATGCTATCGCATTCACAGGAGAAGGGAAATGTGTCTCAAGAGAGATGCCTTCCTCGGGCTACGAGACTTCATGCTCTAGCATTCCATAGCAAGAGGGGTGGTGCCGCTGTGATGCAATAGGTAGAGCACAACAACATGCTCCCGCATTCACAGGGAAGGGGGCAGGCCTGCGCCAAAAGAGACACCTTAGATGGCAAGTTAAATGTCAAGCTCTAGAACTCCATTTCAATGGGTGCCACGGTGATGCAATGGGTAGAGAACATCCTAAAATTTCATGCTCTTGGATTCACAGGGGAGGGTGGATGAATCCCAAGAGAGATGCCTGCCTCGGGCAAGGGGGGACTTCACGCTCTTGCATTCCATAGCAAGGGGGTTGGTGCTGCAGTGCCGCATGCGTATAGCACAGCAACATGCTCTCGCTTTCACAGGGGAGGGGGCAGGCCGAAACAACCATCACACCCGGAAACGCGCTCAAAGTCATGGAAGGTAGGCTGGCCGGCACCACAAACGTACTGTCTACCAATATGAAGACCCAGCTGCACAAACTATCCAATAGCGTACTTAAACTGAATGTGTTAGGGGCTAGGATATCGGCTGCGGAGGCACAACTGTTAGATATAGATGATCGCGTCGACTACAGGTCCCTTCCGACCCTTGCTGCAACATTGAGAGATAATCTGCGTATAGCAACTGAGAGCGCTTACAAGCTGAGTGGTGTAGACGCCAAGCTCACAGCTGTCGAGACAAAGCTCGAGCTTTTGACATTAAGAGGTTAACAATCCTGTCCACGAAACTAGACTACCACCTAAATCCGTCAGGTGCAGGTTCGACTATGCTAAACACATTATGTATGCATTTGGAGAGTGTGGGCAGCTTAGAAACGGATCTCAGCAAGATATTGGAAAGGATGACGAATAAACTTAGCACAAATCTGCTCGAAGAACTCGACATCCGAAATCAAACTTTGAGTATGATTGGGGCGGCTGCGTTAGCGTAGCGGATAGAGTGCACATGTAGAAAAACACCATGCACTTTCATCCCAATGCTACGAGATGTCGCAGTGATGGAATGGATAGATGACCAGTTAAATGGCACCCACTAGCATTCCATTTCGATGGGGGCCTCGGTAGAGTAGTGAATAGAGTGCACACATCGCGCTCCTGCATTCATAGGCATTCATACGCAAAAAAAAAGAAGTCATGCCGCATACTTAAATACATGTACACGCGCCTCCACTTCCAAAGACACAAGTGGCAGGCCCCATAGAGAAAATACATTTAAATGTGAAGAGACACATGCCGAGGCACTGGGAGCCAGGAGGAGGGGTGACGCAGGCACACACCGGACGACATACAAGGCCATCAACGTAAAGTAGTTCTCGCATCTCAAGAGGGGCCGAGGCGATGCAATGGATAGAGCAGACATGTCAAAATTCATGCTCTTGCATTCAGAGGGCAGGGGTGCTGCGGAAGCTGAGTCATGTCCCAAGTGGAAGTATTGAAATAACAAATACCAATTTTCTTAAAAATAATAATAATATTATTATGTTATAGACCCTGTCTCGCCGATAGAGAGAAAAACACATTTACACGGTTTTTGTGCCACTCCCCGGCGCGAGAGCGATGGAAATATATATATATATAGTGCATGCGAAGCTGGGAGGGTGATCTCAGAGTCTTCCCAAATCCGAGTATACTTAAATTGTTTCATACTTACACANGGAGGGTGATCTCAGAGTCTTCCCAAATCCGAGTATACTTAAATTGTTTCATACTTACACATGTACAGCAGACCCCTCTATTGTAGGTCTTTATTCCACGGCGTCTCATGAGATAATACTTGCAGAACACAGAGTTGTTTAATTGTCATGGCGCAACATAGATTAACATATTAATATNCGTCTCATGAGATAATACTTGCAGAACACAGAGTTGTTTAATTGTCATGGCGCAACATAGATTAACATATTAATAGAGGTTTCGTTACCCTTGTCGAAATCACTGCCGCAACCAATCTACTTACGCCTAACGCAAATACTACAGGCAATGGCCGGGAGGGTTAATCTTAGTGTCTTCCCAAATTCGATTATAATTTAATTCCCCTCCGGCGAGGCCGTATACTTCATGCGTATGCATTCCAAGCGAGAAGTTGTCTCAGACATAGCACGTTTGCATTCCCAGCCGGAAGGATAATCTCAGAGTCTTCCNTGCATTCCAAGCGAGAAGTTGTCTCAGACATAGCACGTTTGCATTCCCAGCCGGAAGGATAATCTCAGAGTCTTCCCAAAAATAATTATCATTTAAGTTTTTCTATTAATAAAATACACCACGTGCTTGCATTCGAAGCCAGGAGAGTTATCTCATGATCTTCCCAAAATCAATTAATATGTAAGTCCTTCCTACAAGATGAAATACTTCACGCTCTTGCAAGCCAAGCCAGGAGGGCTATCTCAGAGTATTCCCAAATTATATTATCGTTTAAGACCTTCCCACTAGATGATATACANGCCAAGCCAGGAGGGCTATCTCAGAGTATTCCCAAATTATATTATCGTTTAAGACCTTCCCACTAGATGATATACACCACACGCCTGCATTCCAAGCCAGGAGAGTTATCTCAGAGTCTCCCCAACATATGTGAGAGGGTTATCTCAGAGACTTCCCAACCATACACAATGATAAAGCATTAAAGGCAATGCACACTACTATGAAAACAATGGCGGGAACAGTCATGTCAATACTGTAACATATCATTTCCATATGCCTACAATGCGAAGAAACATATGAAGCATAAATGTAAGCTCTCGCTGTAATAAAGTGAGAACACCACCACACATAAATGAACCTAACATGCNAACATATGAAGCATAAATGTAAGCTCTCGCTGTAATAAAGTGAGAACACCACCACACATAAATGAACCTAACATGCAATGCGAGGCTGTCGTTCACTGAGGAAAGCCGAGACATGTAATACAAATTGACATGTGTACAGTATATAAGCGAGCATCACATAAAATTAAGATCATTCCGTTGTCGAGCGCTGTANAATACAAATTGACATGTGTACAGTATATAAGCGAGCATCACATAAAATTAAGATCATTCCGTTGTCGAGCGCTGTAGTGAAAAGCAGTCTTGTTTACAACAATATTTAGACAGAATCAAAGAATGAAGACTCACCATCGACAACATCGACATCAACAGCAAGGTACACTGAAGAGCCACTACACGCATTACGATATCATCGTAACTACTACAATCGTGCACCCTGCTATAATATGAGGACGGAACCAATAGCGGAAGATTTACCGTCTACAACCAGATCAAAAGCAACGGGTCCTGAAGAGCTGATGCAAGCGATACGCCATCAATGTTATTACTGTGGAAATACTTTTAACACAAGGTATAGTTCACGTCGGCATGAAAGTTGCCATTGCATGTTCAGCCCGGCATACAAAACGTTCCACTGTGATACCTGTTATGCCATGTTTACCCGAAGTGATAGTGTGTATAGACATAACAATACATGCAAAGGCTATGTTCGTCGTTCATCAGGAAGCGAGTGCATGTATTGCGGCAAGAAATTCAGGAAGCGTCGCTGGACCAAACGACATGAAGATAGCAACTATAAATTTGCTACCATCTTCAAGACCTACCCATGTGATAACTGCAGTGCAGTATATTCGAATAAGAGCCGCTTGAATGGTCACAGAAGATATTGTTCTTCTTCTTCTAAATCCGTCAACATAAAGGTTTCGCTTGAATGAACACTATGTTGAGCATGTATCAAACGTGATTATGTATCTGTCTTATGTCAAGTCTGCGGGTAAAGGTAAAAGAATGTAAATGATTTTTCTATTATTCATTTATGTTAATCCTTGTCAATATTAATTTTACCTCCACCTCTGAGAAAAACCAGATTTTAACAAAGTTGAAAATATATTTAACTGTAAAAAATATTAATATATTAATATAAACGATCACCATCAGTCCTACACAAGGACGACAGCTCGAGTCATCGCTAACACTTCTAGCTCTTAACGACCAAACATAGAATGAAAAAATTNTCTAGCTCTTAACGACCAAACATAGAATGAAAAAATTAACGATGTTATACAATACCAGACTATTCTGGACAGTACAACATACTAGCAAATAACTTCCTTACAAACCAACTGAAACGGTCCAATAAATTCAGTGTACAACACTAGCAACAGAACGCGACTGTTGTCATATGATGAGGAATATGTGAGACAGCTCAGATGGTTGGGGGACGACGCAAGCACCGTGCAGGTCTTGTCAAGTTTAACGAATAACACTAGCCAACAGAGTGTTATGTAAGGCTCCAAAGGTCACACAGCCCCTTCTAGGCGCACGGTAGCCTTAAGCCGGCATGACTGAATTCCGACGTGCAGAACACTTATCTACGTGTAGAAACACATATTGGAACCTAGTACTCTGACTCAGAGATATCTAACAACCTACTATCATGGAAGAACACTCATGCAGACATGATTCGTGAACCTTCTGTGAAGAGTGACNAGAGATATCTAACAACCTACTATCATGGAAGAACACTCATGCAGACATGATTCGTGAACCTTCTGTGAAGAGTGACGGGAAATCTAGCTGCATAGTGTTGTAGAGACGTTTATGACTTGGTTGAAATACATATATATGTATGAAGCATATAAATAAATCAAAATAAGGATGGATAACTTACAACAAACTGAGATATGTAAAAAGCCTAAAAAAATATGGACGAGTTGTATGCCGAACGTGCGAGTACNAATACAAATTGACATGTGTACAGTATATAAGCGAGCATCACATAAAATTAAGATCATTCCGTTGTCGAGCGCTGTTGTGAAAAGCAGTCTTGTTTACAACAATATGAAGACAGAATCAAAGAATGAAGACTCACCATCGACAACATCGACATCAACAGCAAGGTACACTGAAGAGCCACTACACGCATTACGATATCATCGTAACTACTACAATCGTGCACCCTGCTATAATATGAGGACGGAACCAATAGCGGAAGATTTACCGTCTACAACCAGATCAAAAGCAACGGGTCCTGAAGAGCTGATGCAAGCGATACGCCATCAATGTTATTACTGTGGAAATACTTTTAACACAAGGTATAGTTCACGTCGGCATGAAAGTTGCCATTGCATGTTCAGCCCGGCATACAAAACGTTCCACTGTGATACCTGTTATGCCATGTTTACCCGAAGTGATAGTGTGTATAGACATAACAATACATGCAAAGGCTATGTTCGTCGTTCATCAGGAAGCGAGTGCATGTATTGCGGCAAGAAATTCAGGAAGCGTCGCTGGACCAAACGACATGAAGATAGCAACTATAAATTTGCTACCAACTTCAAGACCTACCCATGTGATAACTGCAGTGCAGTATATTCGAATAAGAGCAGCTTGAATGGTCACAGAAGATATTGTTCTTCTTCTTCTAAATCCGTCAACATAAAGGTTTCGCTTGAATGAACACTATGTTGAGCATGTATCAAACGTGATTATGTATTTGTCTTATGTCAAGTCTGCAGGTAAAGGTAAAAGAATGTAAATGATTTTTCTATTATTCATTTATGTTAATCCTTGTCAATATTAATTTCACCTCCACCTCTGAGAAAAACCAGATTTTAACAAAGTTGAAAATATATTTAACTGAAAAAAATATTAATATATTAATATAAACGATCACCATCAGTCCTACACAAGGACGACAGCTCGAGTCATCGCTAACACTTCTAGCTCTTAACAACCAAACATAGAATGAAAAAATTAACGATGTTATACAATACCAGACTATTCTGGACAGTACAACATACTAGCAAATAACTTCCTTACAAACCAACTGAAACGGTCCAATAAATTCAGTGTACAACACTAGCAACAGAACGCGACTGTTGTCATATGATGAGGAATATGTGAGACAGCTCAGATGGTTGGGGGACGACGCAAGCACCGTGCAGGTCTTGTCAAGTTTAACGAATAACACTAGCCAACAGAGTGTTATGTAAGGCTCCAAAGGTCACACAGCCCCTTCTAGGCACACGGTAGCCTTAAGCCGGCATGACTGAATTCCGACGTGCAGAACACTTATCTACGTGTAGAAACACATATTGGAACCTAGTACTCTGACTCAGAGGTATCTAACAACCTACTATCATGGAAGAACACTCATGCAGACATGATTCGTGAACCTTCTGTGAAGAGTGAAGGGAAATCTAGCTGCATAGTGTTGTAGAGACGTTTATGACTTGGTTGAAATACATATATATGTAAGAAGCATATAAATAAATCAAAATAAGGATTGATAACTTACAACAAACTGAGATATGTAAAAAGCCTAAAAAAATATGGACGAGTTGTATGCCGAACGTGCGAGTACCCCATGAATACTAAAGACGACGAGCAGGCAATNCCCCATGAATACTAAAGACGACGATCAGGCAATACGAAACAATCTAAAATATTAATATATATGAATGGCTGTAAGGACCAGCCGTCAAATAGCGAGAGTGTATAAACCGGGGAATATATGTTGTGGCACGGTACGAGTACAGGCCAAGACCTGTGACTGAAAGTAGCCAGCAGTAGGTTAAAAAACGAGACAAGTTGTAATGACTATACACCGGTCGGCGACACGCAGCGTACAGAACGTCTTAGGTGAAATACATCAACATGTTTGCTGTCCCTGCAGTGAAAACTCCCTCTCATCTTGTGACATACACACACAACGTGAAACAGAGGACAACACGTGAAAGTACACTTTAAACTCCTTAACTAACATGTTACATTTTATTTAATCTGGTGCAACAGAAATAATTATCGTTCAATCGAGTACTTGTGCCTCTATAAAAGTAGGCTCTCTTAGTCCATTGCAGAAACAAACAGCAGCCAATCATAAAGTGCAGGCACAGAGTAGATAAGAACATAGAGACGAAACGGTGTGATGGTTCCTTTGATGTGGATGTACCCATTCGCTGATTGGCTGCGAACAGCTCCGGGAACAGACCTTACTGTATGTGAGACTGGCTACTGTATGCTACTATAGGTTCCGACCGTGTGCATGAATGTCACTTCTAACTTAAATGAGAAAAATTTAATACTCTCTGTTAAAGCGTTGTGTGTTTCGGAAAGTAACAGTCCATCACTCTTGTCGGTAATATAATAATGTGTTTGTTATATATATCTACTCACCACCATGATGCAGACGANAACAGTCCATCACTCTTGTCGGTAATATAATAATGTGTTTGTTATATATATCTACTCACCACCATGATGCAGACGAAACACGTGCCCCAAAATATATATTAGAGTACCAGTAGCAGGTGCCAGCGAGATTCCGTGTTGACCCTTGGCGCACAGGCAGAGCACAGTAGACGGTCGGTGCACGAGAGATCGTTGAGAAAGCTGCGGGGGCTATACATACCCCTTCCGAAAAAAACCNGCACAGTAGACGGTCGGTGCACGAGAGATCGTTGAGAAAGCTGCGGGGGCTATACATACCCCTTCCGAAAAAAACGAATAGGAATGGTAGAGCATGAGACTTGTCATTTGGTCCAGCGACGCTTCCTGAATGTCTTGCCGCAATACATGCACTCGCTTCCTGATGAACGACGAACATAGCCTTTGCATGTATTGTTATGTCTATACACACTATCACTTCGGGTAAACATGGCATAACAGGTATCACAGTGGAACGTTTTGTATGCTGGGCTGAACATGCAATGGCAACTTTCATGCCGACGTGAACTATACCTTGTGTTAAAAGTATTTCCACAGTAGTAACATTGATGGCGTATCGCTTGCACCAGCTCTTCAGGACCCCTTGCTTTTGATCTGGTTGTAGACGGTAAATCTTCCGCTATTGGTTCCGTCCTCATATTATAGCAGGGTGCACGATTGTAGTAGTTACGATGATATCGTAATGCGTGTAGTGACTCTTCAGTGTACCTTGCTGTTGATGTCGATGTTGTCGATGGTGAGTCTTCATTCTTTGATTCTGTCTTCATATTGTTGTAAAGTAGACTGCTTTTCACAACAGCGCTCGTCAACGGAATGATCTTCATTTTATGTGATGCTTGCTTATATACTGTACACATGTCAATTTGTATTACGTGTTTCGGCTTTCCTCAGTGAACAACAGCCTCGCATTGCATGTTAGGTTCATTTATGCGTGGTGGTGTTCTCACTTTATTACAGCGATAGCTTACATTTATCCTTCATATGTTTCTTCGCATTGAAGGCATATGGAAATGATATGTTACAGTAGTGACATGACTGTCCCCGCCATTGTTTTCATAGTAGTGTGCATTGCCTTTAATGCTTTATCATTGTGTATGGTTGAGAAGTCTCTGAGATAATCCTCTCACATACGTTGGGGAGACTCTGAGATAACTCTCCTGGCTTGGAATGCAGGCGTGTGGTGTATATCATCTAGTGGGAAGGTCTTAAACGATAATATAATTTGGGAATACTCTGAGATAGCCCTCCTGGCTTGGCATGCAAGAGCGTGAAGTATTTCATCTTGTAGGAAGGACTTACATATCAATAGATTTTGGGAGGATCATGAAATAAATCTCCTGGCTTCGAATGCAAGCACGTGGTGTATATTATTAATAGGAAGAACTTAAATGATAATTATTTTTGGGAAGACTCTGAGATTATCCTTCCGGCTTGGAATGCAAACGTGCTATGTCTGAGACAACCTCTCGCTTGGAATGCAAATGCATGAAGTATACGGCCTCGCAGGAGGGGAATTAAATTATAATCGAATTTGGGAAGACACTAAAATTAACCCTCCCGGCCACTGCCTGTAGTATTTGCGTCAGGCGTAAGTAGATTGGTTGCGGCAGTGATTTCGACAAGGGTAACGAAACCTATATTAATATGTTTCTAAAACGATCATGGAATCACTCCCAATAGTAGAAACCAATAAATATGTTCGGAATATCTAGTAATGAATATATATTTTTTTCCCTTTGGTGTAACTTACGCGGTCAATCTTTGTTTGCATGTGTTGATGAGACCTTTGGAAAACGATATGTTGAATTAAGAACTTATTGCGCCACGACAATTAAACAACTCTGTGTTCTCCAAGTGAAGACTTGCTGCCCTTCGCTTAGTAGGTAGAGAGAACAATATGTAAAAATAAACAAGTGGTCCACGTGTGTGTGTGTGACTTGCAGTCGGGGGGTCCGCGTGTTCTTAACTGCACGCACTGTTGTACTGACGGCGGTGGGCGGCGTCTGGGTGATGGTGCGTGAATCGTATTTTCTCAGCGAGTCGCCGGCTTTGCGCACAGCTTAACTGCAGCGTAATATCAATATTTCCGACACTCGCGCTAAAGTGTGTGTGTGTGTGTCGCCTCGCTACAAAAACATATTTTCTCGGTGGAGCTGCGCACATCACGTGTGGAAAATCACTCGTTGTCTGTGGCTGTACGCGCCGAACAACAATTTCTCGAGGAGTTCGCCAATGCCTGGAGGGAGGCGTTAATTATTTTAATCATACTACTTGACACATTTATATATATATATTACCGCAACTCAAGTGTGTGCTGCTTGCAGCCGTTGCCTTGCGTGTCCTTGCCTGGGACGTTAATAATAATTTTAATCAGACTACTTTACGTATTTGTTCATATATATTTCCGATAAAAACGCCTTTCTAAGCATTGTATCATATAATATCTCGTGAAACGTCGTCGAAGCAAGACCTACAACGGACGGGTCTGCTGTACATGTGTAAGTATGAAACAATTTAAGTATACTCGGATTTGGGAAGACTCTGAGATCACCCTCCCAGCTCTGCATGTACAATATATATATATATATATATCCATCTCTCTCACGCCGGGGGAGTGGCAATAAAACCATGTAAACATGTTTTTTCTCTCTATTGGCGAGACGGGGTCTATAACATAATATTATTATTATTATTTTTAAGAAAATTGGTATTTGTTATTTTAATACTTCCACTTGGGACACGACTCAGCTGCCGCAGCACCCCTGCCCTCTGAATGCAAGAGCATAAGTTTTGACATGTCTGCTCGAACCGTTGCATCGCCTCGGTCCCTCTTGGGATGCGAGAACTACTTTACGTTGATGGCCTTGTAAGTCGTCCGGTGTGTGCCGGTGTGGTGGGCGTCTCTCGCGTGGGACATGCCTGCCTCTGCCCTATGAATGCAGGAGCGCGATGTGTGCACTCTATCCACTACTCTACCGAGGCCCCCATCGAAATGGAATGCTAGTGGGTGCCATTTAACTGGNCCATCGAAATGGAATGCTAGTGGGTGTCATTTAACTGGCCTTCTATCCATTCCATCACTGCGACACCTCGTAGCATTGGGATGAAAGTGCGTGGTGTTTTTCTACATGTGCACTCTATCCGCTACGCTACCGCAGCCACCCCAATCATACTCAAAGTTTGATTTCGGATGTCGAGTTCTTCGAGCAGATTTGTGCTAAGTTTATTTGTCATATCTTCCAATATCTTGCTGAGATTCGTCTGTAAGCTGCCTATGCTCTCCAGCTGCGTACGTAATGTGTTTATCATAGTCGAACCTGCACCTGACGGATTAAGGTGGTCGTCTAGTTTCACGGAGAGGATTGTAAACCTCTTAATGTCAAAAGCTCGAGCTTTGTCTCGACTGCTGTGAGCTTGGCGTCTACACCACTCAGCTTGTCGGCGCTCTCGGTTGCTATACGCAGATTATCTCTCAATGTTGCAGCAAGGGTCGTAAGGGACCTGTAGTTGACGCGATCGCCTAAATCTACCAGGTGTGCCCCCCCATGGCCGATATCCTAGCCCCTAACACGTTCAGTTTAAGTATGTCATCGGATGGTTTGCGCAGCTGGGCCTCCATACTGGTAGACAGTACGTTTGTGGTGCTGGCCAGCCTACCTTCCATGACTTCGAGCTCATCCTCGGTTGTGATGGTTGTTTCGGCCTGCCCCCTCCCCTGTGAATGCGAGAGCATCATGTTACAGTCAACCTTTTGTGTTACTGCAGCACCACCCTCCTTGCTATGGAATGCAAGAACATGAAGTTTCCCCGTAGCCCGAGGCAGGCGTCTCTCTTAGGACATGTCTGCCCTCCCCTGTGGGTTGCGAGAGGATGAAGTTTTAACATGCGTTCTACCCATTGCACCATTGTGGCACCCATTGAAATGGAATGCTAGAGAATGACATTAAACCTGCCATTTAAGGCATATATCTTGGGACATGCCTGCCCCTCCTCAGTGAATGCGAGAGCATGTAGTTGCATTCTACCCATTACATCACAGCAGCACCCTTTCTATTGAATGCTAGAGCGTGAAGTCCCATACCCCGAGGCAGGCGTCTCTCTTGGGACACATCTGTCTTCCCCTGTGAATGCGAGAGCATGAAGTTGTGCTCTACCCGTTGCATCACCACAGCACCAATTGAAATGCAATCCTTGAGCATGAAGTCCCGTAGCCTGAGGCAGGCGTCTCTGTTGGGACATGTCTGCTCCCCCCTGTGAATGCGAGAGCATGAAGTTGCGATCTACCCATTGCGTCATCGCAGCATCCAGACAAATGGAATGCTAGAGCGTGAAGTCCCATAGCCCGAGGCAAGCGTCTCTCTTTGGACATGTCTGCCCTCTCCCCTGTGAATGTGGGAGCGCGAATTTCTAACATGCACTCTATCCTCTACGCTACTGCAGCTCCCATTGAAATGGAATGCTAGAGCATGACATTTCGCTTGTCATCTAAGGCGTCTCTCTTGGGACACGCCTGCCCCTTCCCCTGTGAATGCGAAAGCATGAGATTTCGCTCTACTCATTGCATCACCGCGGCACCCTTGCTATGGAATGCAAGAATGTGAAGTCTTCCATCGCCCCGAGGCAGGCATCTCTCTTGGGACACGTCTGCCCTCCCCTGAGAACATGGGAGCGCGATGTTTTAACATGCACTCTATCCACTATGCNTCTCTCTTGGGACACGTCTGCCCTCCCCTGAGAACATGGGAGCGCGATGTTTTAACATGCACTCTATCCACTATGCTACTGCGGCCCCCATTTAAATGGAATGCTAGAGTGTGATATTTAACTTGTCATCTAAGGCGAATCTCTTGGTACATTCCTGCCCCTTCCCCTGTGAATGCGAGAGCATGAATTGTGCTCTACCCATTCCATCACCGTGGCACCACCCCTCTTTCATAGAATTCAAAAGCGTGAAGTCCAGTAGCTTGAGGCTATGTCCTGGCAGGCGTCTCTGTTGGGAGCTGCCATCGGTGTGTGAATGCAAGAGCATGGAGTGGCGCTCTATCCATTGCAGCACCGCAGCACCACCTCCCTTGAATGCCAGAGCGTGACATAACCACTGGGCAGTGTCTTTGAGAGCCACAACCAACATGGCCACCTCCATGGCATTTGCTTAGGAAGCCCCATGAACAAACATTGAATGTGCGAGCATGAAGTCGCGCTCTACCCATTGCATCACCGCAGCACCCCTGCTATGGAATGCGAGAGCGTGAAGTCTCTGTAGCCCGAGGCTATGTCCTGGCAGGCGTCTCTGTTGGGAGCCGTCGGTGTGTAAATGCAAGAGCATGGAGTTGCACTCTACTCATTGTGTCACCATGGCACCCTTGCTTTAGAATGCAAGAGCATGAAGTCCCGTAGCCCCCGAAGCTATGTCCCGGCAGGCGTCTATGTTGGGAGCTGTCGGCGATGTGTGAATCTTGCTGGCTATCCGTTCCATCACCGCGGCACCCTCTCCCTCGTCGCAATGGAACGCATGAGCATGATGTTTTTTTACATATGCTCTAGCCACTATGTCACTGTGGCCCCCCAATCCGAAATGTCATCTACTCACAATGTCCCATGGCAGGCGTATCTCTTGGGACACTCCTGCCCCATCCCATGTGAATGCGAGAGCATGGAGTTGCGCTCTACGCATTGCATCACCGCGGCACCACCCCCCTTGCTATGGAATGCAAGAGCGTGAAGTCCCGTAGCGCCCCGATGCTATGTCCTGGCAGGCATCTCTGTTGGGAGCTGCCGCCGGTGTGTGAATGCAAGAGCATGGAGTTGCGCTCTATCCATTGCGGCACCGTGGCACCACCCCCCTTGAATGCCAGAGCATGACATAACGACTAGGTGGCATCTTTGGGAACCACAACAAACATGGCCGACTCCTTGGTGTTGGCTTAGGGAGTCCCTCATGAACAGGGACAGAGCGAGAAAAAATATTTTTTTTTGGAACTTTTGAAATGTTAAGAAATTTTTTTAATTTTTGAAATATTTAATCACACTTTTGAAATATTAAATTAATCTTTTAAAAACATAAATTTTGAAGAGTAAATTTTTGAATATTAATTTTGTAAAAAAAATAATTTTTGAAAATTAATTTAAAAAAAATAATTAGTAAAATTTTGGAAATTTTTAGAATTTCGGCAACTTTTGGCAAATTTTGGCACTGGTTTGCCAAGATGGCCGCCGTCAAAGCGTAATGCAAACGCATGAGGTTTGTCATTTCCTTACCAAGCTTCTGGCTCCAGACTCCCTGTCATGATGCTGTGTTAGAACATACTATATCTGGCTACTTTGGCCACCTACTTGTGGGGGGGGGGGTGGTGCAGCCAATAAAACAGTAACTGAGTCTCCAATGTTTAAAGAATTCCTACAGGTTACTGAAACCCTCTGCCTGGTGCGGCCTGTGTACAGGTCGGGGCAAACGGGTTTGGTCAATTCAGAAAGCGCTGGTCATGTCTGCGATGAGAGGGCGTGATCCCTCTTCCCCGCCTACTGGGAGGCCGGGGTGCGGTATGGCCTCGCGGCTAAGAGCGCCCCGTTAACAAATAAAACCGCGACATTTTCCCGTACCTGTCCATTAAATTACGTATATTTGAACGTACATATATACACGAACATGTATATGAGTGTATTTATATTTATTTCCATGCTAGTTAAGTAGGGAAATTTTCACGTCTCGTCAATAGTGAAGTCATTAGAGGCAGAGCGAGTGATTTCGGAAAAACTTAGAAAACCGAAATTATGATGAGTGGATCGGGTATCGAACCCGTTTCCTTCCGAATGTGAGTACAGTAATTTACCACTGCGCGCAACTTCGCCTGGTTTCCTTACATACGAAAAATTGACCCCACAAGATAAAGGAATTCATCTCTCTGTTTTTCCATAAGATGCTGCTTCCGCTCCCGCCGCTAGATTGTCATCGTGCAGAAAAAAAACGGAATGGACGCTCGCGGTTTTATCGAAGTCGAGATATTTTCTTTCTCTCCCTGAACTGTATTTATTTTTACTGGAGAACCAGTTTTATTTTTTGTGGTTCTTTCTCGACTAACGTCTCAAGGAAAAGTAGTTCAAAAGGTTATATTGTCTTGGGTGGACTTCAGGAAACGCAGCAACGCCCAGGAGACTCGCGTCTATTTACTTCCAATACGCGACGAAAAAGAGTATACAGAGGAAGGAAGTTTTCCCACTGTGCGACAAAGGAATAACATATACCACCGGAAAATCGTGCAGGAAGGTAATACAATTGTGCCCATGTAGGAACGTTCTAAGAAAAACACCAACGTTTACGGCAGGCGATAAACACCNAGGAAGGTAATACAATTGTGCCCATGTAGGAACGTTCTAAGAAAAACACCAACGTTTACGGCAGGCGATAAACACGACTGATAATCGGAGATAGAACCAGCAGCGCCCAGAAATGCAATCGAGAGACTGTCCGTCTTATTATAAATGTTTTATGTTCACTTACTCCAATTCACGCCACACAGCTACAGGGGAGAGAAGACGTTCTTAACTTATACAACTATGCCTGTTGTTTAGAATGCCTATGCTTCAGATGTTTTGTAACACGCCATACTTCAGACCAATATAAGTGTCTTTCACACTCCTGAAGGGTCAATGATTAACTATAACAGCTTCAGTGGAATTTAGTGAATAAATATAATTTACCACAATATCGCCTAAGTTCTATACTGCCAAGTCAAAAAGAGAAACGGTTTCTGGCAATGACAGCGAATGAAAAGTTAACTAGTTCTCGAGGTTTTTTAACACACTGAAATCTATCCAGTTGATAAAACATTACGCGATATTATAAGGAATATGCTAACGTTATATTCGCGCCAAAAAAACTGGATGCAGGTAGGTACTTGACCCCATACATTCTGCCCATGTAGTGAGAGTTTATCCCGGTGCTTTGATAGAGAATCTTGCAATAAATTTTTTGAACAGGGCTTCTTATTGTCATAATGAACAAGAAGTTAGTGATATAACTAATGGACCTACTTATCTCTACATGGGCGAAATTGTTTTTTAATGAAATTTTAAGAATTCGGATGGAAGGTAGGCTATGACGTCTCGCCTATGGCAATATCATTATAAATGGAACCAGAAACTTACACGGCGGTAGTGAGACAATTAATAATACACACGTGTCTTACCCAGAAAACCTCGTGCTATAAACTAGCGTGCAATCAACTGCACCACGGAGGTAAGATTTGGAGCATCAACTACCGATCTAATCAGTCTAATGTTTCGAATGATAGGGTTCACTAGCCCAAAATACTTATGAGGCCGTCATTTTGAAAATAAATTTCTCAGTCACTGTAAGTGTGTAAGCTTACATGACCTACTAAGGCACTAATTTTGTCAAGAATTTGGTGGAAATACGTCAATTGGTTCCCGAGATATGTCATACAAACTTAATTTTAATATTAGTTGCTACATTACAAAATTGCCTAGAAAAGAGGTCCTGTACACGATGCTTTTAATAGCTTCTTTCAGCATACAAAATAAATTCGGTTGAATTTTGGTTCAATTTTTAATTAAACAAACTTATCTAAATAATTTGATGCCCGCCATTTTCAAAACCAGTCACTAAACTCATTTAAATCATGTAGGTTTACACGGCTGCATTATGTAGCACAACTGGTGTGCGAAATTTGGTCTAAATTAGTTTAATGTTTCCAGAAATATAGCAAAACATTATATTTCCTTACTTGGCACTATTTTACAAAAATGCCAGCAAAACAGGTTCTCTGTAGGCATAATTTATGCTCCTAATGAACACTGTAGTGTGTAAAATTCGGTTGAATTTTGTTTAGTATTTTTCAATAGATATAACACAGTATTCTAAAATTGTATATTTACGTAATTTAAAAAAAAAGACCAGTCCCACCTAAAACAAGTAACTTTACATGTAATACTATAGCACTGCATATCATACTAGGCTAAAATTTCTATATAGTTGCAATATGATAACTGTAGCACTACATAGCATACTAAGATATAATTTATGTGACTGCCATTTTGAAAATAAGTGCCTGGTCTGCCTAAAACATACCGGTTTGTATCACCCTGCCACATTACTACTTGAATGCCAAAATTGATAGGAATCGGTCAATTGTTTCCTAGAGATATAACAAAATATTTCATTAATTCATGTAGCACTATCTTCCATAATGGCGGGAGAAAGTGGCTGTGTTTTGGGATACTTGAATCTTGTAATAAATACTTTCAGAATACAAAATTTGGTAGAAATTGGCCAAACAGTAAGGTAGTACACCAAATAAACCTAAATTTTGGTATAGATGCCATTTTGAAAATAAGTATATAATAGATTTCAATTAAATACGTTTACATTTTCTACCATAGTATTACTTACCTGTCAAATTTCTCGATAATTGATTGAGAATTTTTCGAGATATAACGTAATAGTTTTATTTTTTCATACAGTGCTGTCTTCCAAAATGGCAGAGCAACAATAATATGCGTCTCTAAATTCAATACTTACATTATGCACTGTCAACATACAAAACTGGATTGAAATGAGTTAAATATCTCCCAAAATATAAAATATCACCCTAAATATTAAAATGACCGCCATTTTGAAAGTGAGCATCTGATATGGTCTAAAATTATTAAAAGTCATATATCCTTACTAATTATTATATTTGTACCACATTTCGTGAAATTTGTTTCACATCTTCAAAAGCATTTAGGGGGACGGGAGAGACACATTCACACAGACACACACGTACACACAGACACACACATACACACCTATACACACTTACAACCACGTACACACAAACGCACAGATACACAGACAGGAAAGTGATCTCATAAGCCTTCGGAAAGTAGGCTAAAAATGTACGGAATCCCATGCCACATGATCTAGGGTAGAACTGGCTTCTCACTGGAACAGCATCTGATGAATGAGGCTTGCATGTAAGCCTACAGGGGATTGTGGAATCTGGCCTACACGTAATTTGAGAGATGATGTGAGGTGCGTTGGTAGGTTTTGGTCAGTGATTAACAAAGTGGTCTTGAGCGCCGGTAAGGGTGAAGTAAAGTTAGGATGGAGCAGCGCCAGAACGCAAGTGGCGAGTAAAACGAGAGTGCCCTGAGAAAACCCCTTGTCAAACGGCAACGTCCGCCACGTTTCCCACATCGGGGTGACAATGTATTTACCCTAGAAGTTGAAGCAGCGTAAGGAAGAGACGGAACCCTACTGTCCATTGCACTGCTGAGGATCACCAACCTGAAACATACATGTGCAATATGCATTAATTTTTTTTGTCGGTGCATAAAAAGACATACAATTTTGTTTGCATAGGTACATGAAATATTTGCTTGAAAAAGTTCTTTCGATTAATCTATATTGGATTTTTCATTAACTAGAAACTTATTTTCGCTTGACTATGCAACAAAATGGAATGATGCAAGCTGGGAACGGTCGTCACATTCCTACAGCCCCAAGTCCTGTCCATAAGGATGGAGAGCACTGGGTGTGAGGACTGCAAACACGAACAGGAACGATACTCATTAATAATCTGAACTAATACATGGGTAGGGAAACACAAAAAAATTTAAATTATTCGTGTTGTTGTAATTACCTGAAAAGCAAACGACGAAACGGCACACTGGGAAGGAACCAGGAGCACCACGATGACAGCCCATGGAACGCGCTTGACGTGGCTGTTTGGCATGGAAGGTATTGGTGTCTCTAGTTCTCGACTAGCGGAATGCGCGATGGCTGCTCGACGCTGTTTACCTATAAACACACACAAATTCTTTAATTCAGTAAAAGCAGTTCAAGTTTAACATAAAAACAAACATTTTGTGTGCGGCGCCGATTAGGCTGATAGGAGGTGGTGGAACAATGACGATGAAATGAAATGGGAGATATCTGAGAAAACCCACCAAAAACTGACAAAAAATCCACCAATTGAGCCACAGCGCGCAGTGTTGGGAGCCAGACCGTAGCACCAGCACAGCCTCCGAGGTATCGGAGACCTCAGACAGCCCGAGACTCCGTCAGCTATAAATTGAAAAAAAATAATGATTTTGACGTACTGATTAATTTTATGTAAACTTACCAGACGAACTATGCTGAATGACTCGATGAGGTATGCCAACGGAATGCGCAAACGGCAGCTGAACGTTGGTTACCTGCAAAATAACTCATAATATTTTATTCTATGAAAGTAGTTCGTCTTTAACACGAAAAACATCTCGGGGGCGATGACAGGAGGAAAGGTGGTGATTTAATGAAAATGGTATTGTAAAAGGGAGGCATCCGAGAAAACCCTCTGGGGCAACGTCCGTCACGAGACAAAATTCCGGGAGCGATCCCGCCCGGAATCGAACCCTGGTGGGGCGGCGTGCTACACAACTGTGAACAACTGTATTTACAAAAATTATGTTCCATCGAAAATGGCTACAGCGAGACTGTTCTAATTTATCTTTGAAAAAGAATGTTAGACGTGGTGGAAACGTTACTTCAAGGCTTAAAAAAATTCACAATGCAGGCGTTTTACGGCCTAGGTTACGCGCATGTTTCGTGATTTATAATACCTGTCTTACAGAATGCGTAATAACTAGCTTCCCATTTCGTAAGTACACATTTTACACGTGTGATTTTATGGTACTACCTAACCAGTGAACTATATATATATATATANAGACTGTTCTAATTTATCTTTGAAAAAGAATGTTAGACGTGGTGGAAACGTTACTTCAAGGCTTAAAAAAATTCATAATGCAGGCGTTTTACGGCCTAGGTTACGCGCATGTTTCGTTATTTACAACACCTGTCTTACAGAATGCGTAATAACTAACTTCCCATTTCGTAAGTAAACATTTTACACGTGTGATTTTATGGTACTACCTAACCAGTGAACTATATATATATATATATATTTTTTTTTTTTTTAATTTAGAACATAAATTTTACATGTGCATAATCTGTTTGCATGCGAAAAAAATTAATACTACATGCAGAATACGAATAACTCACACTTTTGAAGGTCTTCAGCATAGACTACATTTTTTTTTTTCAATTCTCTTTGGGCTTAATATATTCCTGCCAATCAAGTATTGCATTTAACTTTGCATCGGCATTAGAGGTCATAGTCTAATATCTCCAAGTTTTGGTCGTATTTTGTCTATTCCTGCCCCTTAATATTTTCAAAAAAAAAAAATTGGATAGAGGTATTACCAGGCAGATGCTGTGTATAAAAAAGAATTTAATGCATTCTACATACTTAAACTGTGCACACATGGGCTGTACAACAGTAAATATTAAATGTACTTGCGCACTCTTAACTAATATTTATAGCAAGAGAGTATACTGGAGTTAAATTTTTCTCGTTATTTTAATCATGCACCTGTATGTTTTTATATACGTGTGTGCGCACATGTATAGGGCGTCGGCCCGCGACACTGCGGGTACAGTGCCACGAGTTTTGCCACCTGTGAGTTTGTGCGAATAACTTTTATTTGGCATATTTTTTCCTTCCATATGCATGAGTACGTGCATTATAACCTTTCGTTTCCTACATAGGCCAAAAGTTTTGTAGAGACACGGAATAAATACATTTTAATACGTAGTGCGTGGCATTGTCGGCGGCAAGCTCAGACGGCGCGGTAGCCGCACGGCCTTGGGCTGGACACGTCCACAGCTGACAAATGCAGAGCCCACCTCACCACTCCATCCCGCGCCAACTCGTGCCGGCTGCGACACGTCAGTAGTGGCACGCGAAGACTGTTCATACGAACTATTCTAAGGCTTGTCTACAACAGGCATGGAATTCAATACTTGTAGCTCTTGTCTCTACATAATGTGGCATTAAACTTTCTTATAATATGTTTTTTTTACACCAGCCAATCGAAGTGCCATGGAAATTATTGATCCCGCCTATAACGTTTTTTTTTTTTTTCTGTGTCCTGCCATCACCTTTCCTATCATATGAGATAGACGTTTTCAAAACAGCAGCATTATTCTGTATTTAAAAAAATACCAGCGAAACACATTCAGCATGTGGACCACATTCACTTCTCTTTCACAGCGCAGCTCGGTTGTAAACAGCGGATTTCTTTAAGCTGTGTTTAATGTCAGTATTGTGACATTTTTGATAGGCGACCTTTAAGAGATGTTGGCAGTATATATATTATGGAAATTAAAGCTATAAACGACATTTGTTTCATATTATCGTTGGAGAATTTTAATTAACCGTGATAAGTAAATTCCTATCTCTCAATAGTAAAAGACTTCTGTTTCTTTCGGCATGTAAATAAACCAAATGTCATGAGTTGTTATTAAACATGCGCCGTTTTAATACTTATGAATTATGCATAGCGGCACGAGCGTTTAAGCCAGCCAAGGCCGAGCTGGACCACGGGGACGCCTCCGTGCAGCAGCCGGCTGTTATCGTTTCATGCACTCAGCACTGTGCCCCCCTAGCCATATCCAGCGTACTACACTCGCCTTACCTTCGTTATAAGCCATGCAGGCTGCAGTCGGCGCGCCCGGCCGCAGTTGGCACTGCTGTGAGCTCCTCTCTGCTCACTTTATTAAAAATACAGTAGGTACTTACTCTCTGTACTGTAGAGAAATGGCGGTGCGTATATCCTGAAATCGCGGACGGCAGATAGCAGAAGTTGCTTCACNGATCGCGGACGGCAGATAGCAGAAGTTGCTTCACTCTGGTAGCAGGAAGCAGAAAGATGGCGAACCGCAAATGCTCGGACTTATATATTGTTCTGTTCTCCCCTTCCCTCGCATCAAGTTATTTTTGCACGGTGATGCAAATCTCACACGTGCGATCAAGGTCATTGGCCCGTTCTTCCTCCGCGGTGCCCTACGGACGTCGCCTGCCGCACACGCCTGTTATGGCGGGTGCGTCTGAGAGCGCGCGGACAGCTGTGCACGCACGGACCAATGTTCCGTTGACTGCTTTATTTTATCAAATTAATTTTTTTTCGTACAACAGTAAGAACAAATTGAATAAAGTAAATATTTAAAAATACAGATTTAATTTATTTTTAAAAATAAAGTATTAAAATTCGAATAGGTTTTACAAAGTCCTACCTGGAATGCACTATCGCATTAACGGATAAAAGTGTGATTGCAAGGGGCCTGGCCTATCGTAGGTTTTATTTCGTTAAAAATTATTTAGATCGGAAGAAATCAGAGTTTTTATATACCTTCTCATATATGGAAAATTGCATCCCTTAAATTCGTAAATAAATATACACACTGGCGATTCGCGCACTCTATCAGGGGTCGTGCGAGTGGGGCTTTCTATGCAAACAAAGGTTTTTTCTAAGGAAATTAATAAAAATCCGATGAAGTGAAATGCATTTATGTAAGTTTTTACAAATTTGTTTTTAATTTTTTTGTTACAGGTTTTTGTGAGGGGGAATAAATGCGTCCTACAGTGGCAGGCCGAATGTATGTAATTTTTTAAAAATAATTTGTTTTTCTTTATTGTAATTATGATTTGCAACGACACTCTAAACCGATATAATTATTAACAATCCAATACATTTACACTAGAAGTTGAAGCAGCGTAAGGAAGAGACGGAACCCTACTGTCCATTGCACTGCTTAAGATCACTAACCTGAAATACACATTTACCCTAGAAGTTGAAGCAGCGTAAGGAAGAGACGGAACCCTACTGTCCATTGCACTG
>NQII01005538.1:7115-19960 GCA_002778355.1 Clitarchus hookeri
AAGGAATACTGGTTAGTCAACAAATGGCCGCTCTACTTTCGCCTTGAGCGGGATTGTGTAACTATCCAAAAGACGTTGAAATCTAAATACGTTAGCATCACGTCATTAATAATTGGCATAATACGATAAAATTCTTTTCGACAACCATTTGTAAGCGATAAATTAACAATTACGTTAAAACTTTAGAACTATTTACTCTCTTTGTGCTGGCAACCTGACGGCCTAACTGTATCCGCGCTCGCCGCTGCTTGTAATGTTATATGCATGTAGCTAACGGCTAGGGTGTTTTTTCAAAGGTTGATTTTCAAAAGTCTCTTCCAGTCGTGAACTGACTATAGTGCGTTGTGAGCGGCAAAAACTTCAGTCGCTCGGCCTGCACAGGCGAAGCACGTCTCGTCTCGGTACAACAGCTGTCATTTGAAACTGAAAGAAATATGTAAGGAGACATGGCCAGAATAAATTATGCAGTGCATTCGCGATATCCTCGCACTTAGTGAATGTAATGTAATGGGCTTATTTACGTCCCCCGTTGATATGCATGCAGGCAATTTCAATATTTAGCGTTAACAGAAGTGTCTCGCCCTCGTGTGTAGTCTGCTGTACTGGTATTAGCGTGTAATGTGGGTTGGCAACCATGGGGGAAAATCCAACCCCGGATTGACGGGCTGGGATCGAAAACCTGTTGGCGAGGACTGAAAGTGAGAATTCGTTTGATTTTTCGCCATGTTTTGAGTGTTTTAATAAAATATTAACGTGCAATAGTCTAAAACAACCAGCAAATTTTGCAGTCAAGAAAAGAAAAACCAAATGATTTAATAATTTTTAATGAAAGCTGAGAGTTCAATTTTTTTGAAGTATTTTTTATATTTTACACAAATTGTCAGTTGCTTCTAATCACACATTTATTTAGAATGTATTCATTTCAGTGAATTTAAGTGACATCCGGTGGCTGGAATTACTGCAACATAAATAGTTGCTGTGTTCACAGTAATTTTACCTATGGTCTATACCGGCATTGTTTCTGTGCTATTGCGTCTTCATATTTAATCACAGTTATTCAATTAGTGGCGTTTTTCGACGAAACTATTAAACGTGCTTCCAATAGGTTTACTTACGAAGAGAAGATACGCTCCAAACAATGGCGGGATGCTACTTTCAAGACATCGTGCACAAAGGAAATATTTTCTTGCTAAAAACGCCTTTTTGAGACTTCTATATCTCAAACTTTGCTACAGAATCGTGTCTATTAAAAATATATAGTATAGGCTATTCACGATAAAGTAAGCACTTTTGAAAGCACTCTCATTTGAAATAATAGTCAACAAATACATTTTATTTTAGCCGTAGGCGTTAACTTATGAGTGCGGTGGAATATACACACTCTGTTTATTACTTACACAGCAATTTTTATTTAAAAAGGTTGTTCAAGGATAAAAATGGACTGAAATGAAGAAGTAATCAGGGCCTCAAAAGTGTTAGCTTTACCGTGAACAGCCTATAACCGCTTGTATTGACTTTGAGGGGAGTCGCCGACGTCAACACAGCACATCAGTAGAGCATCTCGCGCGTAGAGGCTCTACGTAGGTCGGCCGGCTGCCAAAGCGCTTCACTCGTGTGAACATACCTCTAACTAGGCGACCGCCGCTCTAACTACAGCTTAAAAAGCGTTCACAGGTTCATAAACGAGAACTCTGATTTTGTCAGAATAAGAAGAATTTGACGACTTGTGACGTAGCGCGGTGGATTGGATCGGAACCAGTACTTGAGGAGAAACGACAGTGAAATGTTAACCATTTATACAACTCCACATATATAGCGTATTTTCTGACAATCAGAAGCATACCTCGATTTTCATATGGTGTTCTGATTTTATGAACGTCAAGGTATTCTCGATACTTAAAATACGACCTGAGAGATAGTGCAATCCTCTGCTAGGTTTAGTTTGCCTAGTAAGGGGACACTGAATTAATAGAAGTGTGTTTGTCCAGCCATCCCATGTCAAGATATGTCTTCTTTGCATTTGACAACAAAACTCATCGCTCTACGTAGATTAATTGATATGCTGCATGTTGATACTGGCAGGCTGCACTTTTCTGGCGCTCGAAATTGTCACCCTAATCCTCTCAGTTCTTGGTTGGAGAATAGGTTCTTTTATCAATACTACTCTTATTATTATTATTATTGCGTCGTGTATCAGATAAAGGCATGCCGTGTAACAATTATTGGCCTAATAACGGAATGGATCCGACTACATTCTTCAAAATTGTGTTTAAATGTTTTCCTATTTTCTTAACGAGCCCTACAAATTTGATTTAATCTGCTGACCTTATCTTAGTTATTCTGGAAACTGGTTTTTTTTTTCTACTTCCATTGTGTACCATCATATAACAAAAAGAAGCTATAAAAGCGATATCCATCCAGACAATCGGAAGCTAGGCAAACATAGCTGTGTCCATTACGATGCACTTTCCGTGGGCCCCTTCAGTTAATGGATCCATTAGGTGACTGTTCGAAAACTGACAGACAGCATTTCCCGTGGCGTTGTGAAGTGTGTAAAAATAGTGCTCATAAATCATAGGCCATCCACCCTTTCGTACCACGCGGAATCCCCCCGTGGCCTAGCACTATTGTATGTAGCCCCCTCCCCCCCCCGGGGGGCTATCACTACTAAAGTCGTGTTCGACTTGTTGATACTAGTGCGTGTGCACATTGAACCTTAAGGGTGAATTCTGAAGGCAGTAACTAACTGGTACTTTTCAAATCGTAATTAGAATATCTAACGCCTACGTCTGAAAACATATTGATAGGTTACTAATTAAAGTCTCTTTTTAATATTCTTCATATCAATAAAGAGAGGGCCTCGGTAAGCACACATTATAAATAATGATTAACATGTTTAACTCCACCTGTTGATTTCAATACTTCCTTCCGTTGTATATAATGCAGTTTGAAGTATTAGTCCATTCACGGTTACTTCCAACTTTTCTGAAGCCCGGATAAAGATCTACTTTCAGGATATTCCTCCCCGTCATGCAAATAAAGCTTAACCAAGGCTCAAATACCACACCAGAGGCACAGCGCACCGCATTCGTGCGCACTCAGGGTAATGCTACTATGCATAAGAACTATTTCTTACTAGGAATTACCAACAATCCTATTTTCTTCCTGTTTTTATTCTGAATGATTGTAAATGAAATATTATAATTAATAGATAAAATATACTAAGAGTTCTATTTTGTAAGGTATGTTTATGTTAACAGGGGTATAAAACGTTAGTGATACAAGACATATTTAGGAAACAACAAACACGTCCTACTTGGGGTGGTTTTTCAAAGGTTTGATTCAAAAATCGTAAAGAAATCGAAAATAGACTATACATGCGCCATGTGTCTCGATCATGTTGCCAGTAATATCTCATATTTCTTGCATGTTCACGCTCGGAAATGTTAGGCGCGCACAGAAAGTTTACGAGAAAGGAACAAAATAATTTTTTGGCAGTTCTTGACTTTGCAAATAACGGTCAGGTTTTATGTAACGCTTTTCGTATTACGAAATACAAAGGACCTACTTCTTTTTTTTTCATCCCTTGAAGTTCTGGCGTTAAAAGCGCGAGTAAATGAGAATAAACATATAATCGCGCACAACTTGAGAATGTGATGAAAGTGGCAATCCTGGTTCTGGTTGAGGCAGGGATAGAAAATAAGCTGGGAAATAATTCAGAATATTAAATAACGCACTTCTGTTGAGCCACTAAATTGTATGGATGAATTTACTTTCTCACAGGAGTTTAATCGTTTGTATTTTAAATAAGTTGCCCGATAATCATTGAAATATGTCTTAAATAATTTGCTACTAACTGGCAAATCATCGGTTGGGATAGATGATTCACTTTATAACAGAAGATGTGAGTTATTTCAATGAATCAATTTTCATTGTTTGAATGTTAAGGGCGTCCTGGAGTTTAAAACTATTTCCTTTATTTTTAGCATATACATATTTGTTTCGTAGTGATATGAAATTATAGTCTTAAAAATATGACAATGGCGGAAAATTCCTAACAAAAAAAGCGAATAAAGGTAATGTAGTAATTTAAAATATACGTATTGCTACTTAAAAATCAGAAATTTAAACAGAATTTATACGTCAGGTTACAGCTCAAAATAATTGTGTTATATCGTCAGAATATTGTGAAGAATATTTTGTTGGAAATTTGTCATGTGGTACGCCCGTATTTTAATGTTAACTTTAGAGATACAATTCAAAGTCAAAATAGTTGCTAGAAACGAACCACGTATAGGTTGTCAAATATATTTCAACACGCCACTCTTGTAACTTCAACACTTGAGCTGAAACCAACCATCGTGTTTATAAAGCTTTTTTTTTAACTTATACCTTTTGGCGCGTTGAGGGTAAAAGTTTAGTGTGCAACGGAAGTTGCGCACGCACAGTGTAACGTAATTCGACAGTGAACGTGGTAGGGGTATGACACGACGCACATGCGCGTATCGTCTAGCTATATACAAACGCAAGTTACACACCATAGCACATGGTTATATTTAAAACCGACCGAAAATCAGTTCATGTAATAAGCAAATTGAAAAACATTTCAATTATATTAGTAAATCATTGTGAATATATATATATATATATATATTTATTTATATCTTATTAATTAATTTGTCTTACATTGTGTCGTGAAAAATTTGTTGGTGACAAAAATTGTATAATAAAATTTTGAAAGTGTTTTTAAGTATTAGAGGTTAATTTTTGTAAGTATTATATTATGCTTTAATCAAACCTTTATTAATTGTATTTAATGTCTTTTGTCGGTGATTTTGTCGTTTTTTGAGTATGACTTTGTATTTTTATTACGTTACCGTAGTTGTATCACAAAATAATGAAATCTCGTCATAATATCGCACACTGCATTACGTACAGTACTTCCACGCCAAAGGCACCTCGGTGACCTTGCGATACGCCGGGCTCCCACCACGGCGATGCAAGTCCGATTCCCGACGAATCCTAGTCCGCAATTTTCGTATGCCGGAGAAACGTGTGTGTGGTTTTTCTCGGAGTATTCCTGTTGAAACGTACGTAGTCTCGTCTAACGCGTGTCGCTGAGATAGGGCAGTCCGTTGCACTTTGCACTGGCCTTCTGCCCTCTCAGCCATGTTTACCCCGCCTTGATTGCAGAGGGACGCGATGAGGTTGTCATATGGGTCTCAAGGCAAGCAGTTGTCTACACAGTATTAATGTCAACAGTACTAATGCTACTACTACCGTCATTTTGAGTTACATGTGAGCCGTCGTTATGTTGCTGTTTATGTGATGTACTGTACAGCCATTACTGTGGTGTTTATGTTGCCCAAAAACAAATTGTGTGTTAAATGTATGTTAACATTTGTCTTAAAAATTTTATTTTCTTGAAAAAAAAAACACTTCACTGCGAAATAAATGAAGTACAATTATTATGTCACAAAAATTAATATTACCAACGAAAAAAATGACAGCCATGAGGGGACTCGAACCCGCACCTTGACGTCCCACAAACTGCTCTACTTTGTCTGACTGTGGTTCATATTGTGGTTATTCAGCACAACGTAACGACAAACTGCAGTTCTCTTTCGTTGTGTGGAAATACATCATTCTCTAGAAATACATATATGTATGCATATTTGGCACACGTAAACTGCTTTGCAAGGCTTGAGAGCTGGTCAAAGGTACATTTTGTTCTCATAATATGCTTTAAAATTTAAATATAGTAGTTTAATTTTACGATGTTATCGCTGTTCACTAGTATACGCCATTCTACGTCAAGTCAGTGTAAAGTTGTGTTGGCTGGAAATTACTGTAATGTCGCAGTAACACAAAATATTTTGTTCTTCTTGTTATGTTTAGCGTAATGTGACGTTTGGTTGCGATAACATTACGTAGAGGCTTTATTAGCATTAACATTTCAACAGTATATTTGCATCAAAGCAATATAAGACTTTGTAAATAGTTAACATTTTTAACATTGCCACAACATTATTAATTTCACTACAACATTAACGTTTAAAGAAAAGCCTCAACAGAAATACATTTGTTGCAACAGCATTAGACTTTATACTGTATATTAAAAAAAACAATGGAATATTTCAATGTAAAGTTTTTCCCGCCAGATCATACGTTTGGTTATGGAAAAAAAATTGGTTGTAGAAAAGAGTCAGTCAGCGTAAATCTCTGTAAGTAGCCCTCCGTTCACGATACTTATTCTTATGTAAACCAGTGTAAGCGACAACGCTGTATCGTTACTGAACAAATTGCTATATTAAAATCCTTTATATACGTCTTAATATCCCGAGGAAACAGAACACGCGAAGCTTGTTTATGATGTTTTCCACCGCCGTTGCAATGCTCCTTATGGCTGGACGTGACCTTGAGGCGTTTAACATAAGGGCGGCCTAGGCACGTGTATCGAGTATACCGTCGCCTCTACGCGCAAAGCAGTTAACTCACGTCCAGCATCTACCACGGAAATTTCAAACCGCGCTGTGGCACTGTTATTTCATTACTGGAAAATTTCACAGATATTCGCACAGAATAGTTTAAGGTATTTCAGTTTTTAAACTGTGGTTTATGTCCATGTTGAAAGGCTTCGAAATATAATGTAAATACGCATAATGTTTCCACCCTTCGGCAAAGCCAACGTTGATGACAGTGACTCGCTTTAAGGGGAATCCCTAGAAAATAATGTTAAACGCCTGAAGGTCATGTCTGGCCGTAAGGAAATAATCCGACGGGTCAACTGGTGCTCCAAGACTGCGGCATGCATTCCGAGGGGGCCTGAATTTCTCGGAAATGAGATATGTAACAGGAGCATATCGTTACACGCAACGTGAGCCAATAAGGTAAACTACGGATGACACTTTTCATTTTTCTTCTTATTCTTAAGGAAACTACTCAGGGAAGCACTAACAATGTTTTAAAAAAGGGGGAAAAAATACTATTTTCACTTTTTTTAAAATTAATTTTGTGAAATAAAAGTAAATATTGGCGGCTATATATACATATATAAACCTGTTCTGGGGAAAAAAAATAATACTTTCAGAACATACGTATTCACGCGGTTACGCGTATACGCCTTAACACTGCAGTTCTGGTGCAGTCGTTCATGAACTGTAGTGTCGTAACGGCGGAACTAATACAGGGAAGGTAACGAGAGCACCGCGATAAAACCTCCACGCCTCGGCGATGTCCNTTCGCGTGCCTCGTGCAAACAAAGCTCCACCAATACTAGAAAATTACACCAAAGGGACAACGCACACATTCTTGTGCACTTATTTTAATAATATTTTACAATATAATTATTTCTTACTACGCATTACCAACACGCCTATTTTCTCTGTTTTATTCATATAAATTAAATATTATATTTCATGAATAAAATATAATTAAAAGTTAAATTTAAGCTTAAATAAGAGACTTCTATGTTAACACAAAGTATAAAACGCGCGCGATATGACACATTTAGGAAACAAACAAACATGTCTTACATGTAGTAGTTTTTCACATTGTTTATTTTAAAAGTGTTAATAAACCGCGAATAGACTGTAAATAATATTTGCAGTATGTGTAACGTGTTGAACGTTGTACTTAGGACCAGTTCGGAGAGCGATTGTTTTGTCATGCGAAAACAGACTGCGAGCGCGTACAATAGTGTGCTATGTGAATTATTCTCNGTTCGGAGAGCGATTGTTTTGTCATGCGAAAACAGACTGCGAGCGCGTACAATAGTGTGCTATGTGAATTATTCTCGTGTTTCTGCTTGCAAGTAGTCATTTATGTCTGTAAACAGAAGTATGTTTATAAACAATAATTTATGTTTACATACGAGTGTTACTAAAACTACGAGACGTATCTCGCCCGACCGTTAGCGAGTACCAGACGGGAAGAACGCGCGAATTGTTTTTGTAACTTGTGCGATCGCGGACCGCCACCTATGCAATCAAGCAACGTACATCCTGAAGACAAAACTTCCAGACTGAGTAATGGCACGTGTTGGGATTCGCACGAGAGTTGTACGAGTCTGACGCTAGTGCCAAGCCCGGAATAATACTAATAANTAATGGCACGTGTTGGGATTCGCACGAGAGTTGTACGAGTCTGACGCTAGTGCCAAGCCCGGAATAATACTAATAATAGATGAACCGTAGCACCCGGAGCAACGTCAGCAACATGCGTGGTCACTTCGCATGTACCACGCTGAAAATATAAACACGGAAGTGCGCAGATTAAACAGACAAAACTTTATGATTAATTCAGACTTCTTGTAAATAATTGTGCAACCGAAACAAGTGTGTAGTTTATTACTTAGTGGCTGAACTGTTATATTGTAATTATTTTAGTTTTCTGCCGTGNGCAACCGAAACAAGTGTGTAGTTTATTACTTAGTGGCTGAACTGTTATATTGTAATTATTTTAGTTTTCTGCCGTGCTTTGTTGTGATGATACATGGTGTTACAGGTGTGTGCCAGAGTGCATGGAGAATACGAATGTTCATGTTTGTCTAAATTGCGTAGTATTCTAACACTTTGTGTTCTCTGTTGTTGGTGAGTATGTTGTTGGTGAGTATGTTGTTGGTGAGTATGTTGTTGGTGAGTATGTTGTTGGTGAGTATGTTGGCGAAGGCAAACATAGTGTAACGAGTGGCTGTTGTTTTCTTTGTTCGCAGCGTGATTCGCTGAGTCTGGAGCCCAGTAATGTGGCGAGCTGCGTCTCCAAAGGGAAGTCTGAGGTGAGTAGGCATTTATTGTTGCGCATTCTCATTCAAGTTAGCGCCTCTCGATCTTGGCTACAGTTCGATTGAAAAAACGTTTGTAGGCCGTGTGGGGTTAATTGAGCAACTTTTTAATTAGTCTACCGTGTCTCCTCCGCCACGTGTCAAAATAACCATTGGCGTGACCCCCATCAAAAAATGACATACTTCGATAAAATGAGGCCAAATTTAAAAAGTTTAAAAAAATATTTTATGCAATTTTTGTANATCAAAAAATGACATACTTCGATAAAATGAGGCCAAATTTAAAAAGTTTAAAAAAATATTTTATGCAATTTTTGTAATCATATATATAACAAAAATATGTGGTAAATTTATTTGGCCGAGCTTTTATTAATATGTACTGAAAAGTTAAATTATTTTGAAATGGCCTTAATTTATGCCTTAGAATAAATCCGTCATATTGCTCAAAATAAAAGCGTAAGGCATTGGTATTGGTTTTTAATAGTGTAAATTATGTTTTTGCATAGTTTNTCAAAAAATGACATACTTCGATAAAATGAGGCCAAATTTAAAAAGTTTAAAAAAATATTTTATGCAATTTTTGTACTCATATATGTAACAAAAATATGTGGTAAATTTATTTGGCCGAGCTTTTATTAATATGCACTGAAAAGTTAAATTATTTTGAAATGGCCTTAATTTATGCCTTAGAATAAATCTGTCATATTGCTCAAAATAAAAGCGTAAGGCATTGGTATTGGTTTTTAATAGTGTAAATTATGTTTTTGCATAGTTTNGTCATATTGCTCAAAATAAAAGCGTAAGGCATTGGTATTGGTTTTTAATAGTGTAAATTATGTTTTTGCATAGTTTTGTACAAAAGTTTCAAAAGAAGAATTAGGTGTAAACGTTTATTTCCCAAAATACTATACTTAAAGATAGCTGCGATCTTCAGCCATTGCATGTCAATTTCAAGTACTGGAAGTACCAAGCGAAGGAAACCTGATTTCTATTACCATTGCCAGTTGGTAACTGTTTTTTATTTTGTCCTTAATAAATTTTGTTGTGAAGAGAATCGCAGCAAACTGTATATGCTATAATAATCGATAAATAATTGTATCGTAACCATAATAATGAGTTCATTTTATTCTCTCGCGAGAGGAACGGTTTTACTGTAATCGGACAGGTTTTCAATGCCTCTTGATGGCTGTATCGTTTAGCTATCTTTTGTCCAGAATAAAAACTTCACTAGGTTTTTAGACTTAATTGCAAGCAGTCTGTGTTGAAGTCTGTCATAAGATCTAATCAAATGAACAGCGAAAACAAAATAAATTAGCTTTTGCATCAGTTGTAATAATCAGTATTAATGCCCCATGCTTTTATTTTTAGTAATATGACTGAATTATTTGTCGTGTGANGCATCAGTTGTAATAATCAGTATTAATGCCCCATGCTTTTATTTTTAGTAATATGACTGAATTATTTGTCGTGTGAAGGTTTAGGGATAGTATAGCGATGCTGGTCCACAACCACCTCCCACCCCCCGCTAAACCAGGGTAGAGACACGTGTCACAAAGCAGGTGAAAAGCCAGAACGGACCGCTGTTACATGTGTCTTGCTGCGCATCCTGCTGTGTAGGCCTCCCTGCCACCCCTCTTCACCCCCCTAGGCCTCTAGCCAGCCCGTGAAATCTGTGGAGCGCAGAGGTTTCACGCGATATCACCAAATAATNCATCAGTTGTAATAATCAGTATTAATGCCCCATGCTTTTATTTTTAGTAATATGACTGAATTATTTGTCGTGTGACGGTTTAGGGATAGTAGAGCGATGCTGGCCCACAACCACCCCCCACCCCCCGCTAAACCAGGGTAGAGACACGTGTCACGAAGCAGGTGAAAAGCCAGAACGGACCGCTGTTACATGTGTCTTGCTGCGCGTCCTGCTGTGTAGGCCTCCCTGCCACCCCTCTTCACCACCCTAGGCCTCTAGCCAGCCCGTGAGATCTGTGGAGCGCAGAGGTTTCACGCGATATCACCAAATAATCATGTGTATTTCGCCTAAACTCAGAAAATACGCACCACGGAAGAAATAGCTGACGAGCTGGATATTGGTGCCGAGAACACCCCCCTCCCCCCTTAGATAACCACAGGACAATGTGGAAACGCAACAGGAAATAGCTGACAGAGCAAGCTAGGAGNTAGATAACCACAGGACAATGTGGAAACGCCTCGGAGAAGTATCTGACGAGAGTAAGCTAGGGGCAAGGGGCTACCTTCCCCCGCCCCCCCAAACCTTCAGAAACCAGGACACGTGTTTTGAAAGGCATTTTTCTGCATCCTACCCCCTCTCCCCCACAAGGCAACACGTGCCGACAATTAATGGTGGAGGCTGGCGAGCATAAAAACCCCTTTTCGAGAGTAGTGGAGGAACAGTTCATTATCACCGCGCCGAGGGAAGAGTTGCGTCAAGGAATCTCGAGAAGACGTGAGCACGAGTCCGAACCGCAGTCCAGGAAGACAGCAGCACCTGCGGGCCATCTTCCAAGGCCTACCACTTCGCCGGAGCTCATCCCCAGATGACAGCCTACCAACACTCACCGCTGAGTTAAGTATAAAAATCGTCGCCCAGAGAAGCCCCACTCAACCACGAAGTTGCCCAGTGAATACGAGTAGTCAAATTAAGTACCACACCTCGGAAGTGCTGATGTATATAGTTCTTGTGTAAACTCCAGACAATATACTCGTCCTTAAAAATGAAACAGCAACCTACTAAATTATTGCAAACCCCTTAACCTTCAGGCATCATATAGTCNTATACTCGTCCTTAAAAATGAAACAGCAACCTACTAAATTATTGCAAACCCCTTAACCTTCAGGCATCATATAGTCTGTGCCTGGGGGCATTAACAACGACACTTTAAGCCACTCTGTCTTCCACAGTGGCGGTATAGCGTCATATTCTAAGGCAGTCATTTAGGCCTATCTCAGAATTATTTTGACCTTTGTGGTGCATTTTAATAAAAGATTGGATTGAAAAACCTTTCTTTACTATATATTATTTGTTATCTTTAGTCTGTGAAACTAAGGTGTGGACAGGCAGCATTTTCTTTCTTACTCACGCCCCANACCTTTCTTTACTATATATTATTTGTTATCTTTAGTCTGTGAAACTAAGGTGTGGACAGGCAGCATTTTCTTTCTTACTCACGCCCCAACCATGACTAGCGTGTNTCTTTAGTCTGTGAAACTAAGGTGTGGACAGGCAGCATTTTCTTTCTTACTCACGCCCCAACCATGACTAGCGTGTGTTGTTAAGTTATTACAGCACATCCTACGTCTGTACAAGGTCTGCAAGATAGACAAACAAAGAGGGAGGCATCAAAATTATGCATTGTCATCGGAACTATGTTTGTGTGTAAAGTTTCAAGTCGACTGAAAATGTATAAGTGGGTCAAAAATAGCTTACTATGTTTCACCCTTGATTTCAAATATCATTCACCCATTATTGCACATTCAGTAAGACTTGAGAAGTAGTTCCATTCTTCATCATAATCACCCCAAAACTCTATTGGAAGTGTTGTAGTCCTTGTTAACAGTGGAGTGTGCGCAGTTGCGGCAAGTATATTTTTCAAAAGTTGTTTTCAAAAGAGCTCAGTTAACCGCGAACAATCCATTATAAAAAGACGTTACTGTAAGAATACGGTTTCAACTGCGTCGATTCTCTGCAAATGATTTTAGGCATTGTATTTTTGTTATTACGTAACAGTTTCCAGATGGTTAAAGGATAAAAATAAAACAGAAAGAAAAAAGTAACTAGGGTTTCAAAAGTACTCATTTGACCGTGGACAGCGTATAACGGACGTGTGGCTCACTGCGAGTGGTGGTGGGTCGCGGACCACACTGTGCGTACCGCCAGCCCCAGCTAGGCCGTCACGTAGAGCGGGGGAGGCCCTAAGACGCGGTCGAGGAAAAGATGATATTCAGCGCCCGGAATACAAATGGTGTTTAGTCTTGCAATCTATCAGAGGTAGGAACGGAGCCCGAGATGCCGGATTTATGGGGAGCCCTGCCCTGTCCTCTAGCT
>NQII01005538.1:20876-50523 GCA_002778355.1 Clitarchus hookeri
CCATGTTAGAATATGTATTCGGGAAGAAATTGTGTTTTGATATACTCTGAAACGTCCCAAGCAATAGTCGAAGTTTATCACTTCAATGTAGAACTATTGGAATTAATTGCCTCTTCTTTCACCAATAATGTGGCAAAAACACAGTTTTGAAACAAAATCAAAAACTAAGAAAACAAAGCACGCAATGCGGCGTCATTTCCATCTTCTTTGCCTTCTGTGCAGTGAAGACGAGCGCGGCAGCTGGGCAGCGATGTTGTGCATTGTAGTGTTTGTTAAGGTGGTAAGAGATAAGAAAAAGGAAAGTATTTCCGATCATTTCTTATTTATAAATCTGAATAACTTTTTTCAGACTTAAAATATACAATTATGTTTTTGTAAAGTAGGTACCAGCCATTTTTCAAATTTCAAAAATTGATCTAATACCGGTAGTTTATCTAACAAATATATATAAAAAAGAGGTATCCTTAATCGGTGTTCAAAAATGCACTTTTTGATGGGTGATAAATATGACACCGTTATAGTATAATAATTGTATAGTATATTTTATAGCAAATGCAACATTATTTCATATAGTTTTTCCAATTTTTAATGGTTTATGTGTCGTAAGTTTTTGACGTAACAACGAAACAAGTATTCACTGCTGAAAATTGGGTTAGGTAGACACAATAATTTTCAATAATATTTAGTTGAAATGTGCATAGTGTTCATTGAAAAGTGTGTGAAAAAGTTGTATTAATATTCAAATGTTTGGTTTTCGCAAAGTGTTGAAAGTTACTTATATTTTTGCTTATTGCAATTTTTGGTACTTATAAATATCGCAAATTTTGATACAGAATACATATTAATATTAAGCTGTAGGTTAAAATCTAATACACATGCTTGGCTTGACAAGGTCAGTTTTCACGGTTTGTGCCTATTAGTTTGAACGGGTGTAACCGGCTTCACAGTCCTTCACTAGTATTTTTTGGATATATAATGCATTCGGTTTTCCACGAAACAATTAAACGAGCGTCCAATGTGCTGATTTACGAAAGGAACACTCACTTCAGACGAGGCCAGTTGAGTGATTGCAACCCTTCACACGCATTGGAAATACCATTTCGGACTCCGACATAGCTAAAAACGGCTTTTTCAAAGCGCCGTATCGCAAAATATTCGCTCTATATGTTTACAAAAATATTCCAAGGCCCTGAGTTGAACCTTGCTTTAAACTTTGCACCAATAANAAATATTCGCTCTATATGTTTACAAAAATATTCCAAGGCCCTGAGTTGAACCTTGCTTTAAACTTTGCACCAATAAAATGACAGGGGTCACCACTTAGAATTTCATAGCTACACAAAGCATGACGAGAACACTGCACGCCTGGTCAGAGCCTTGCACTTAAAGGCGATGGCGCAATCGATGCACGTGTCATTGAAGCCCTTATTGCTCCTTATCCTCTGAGCCTCAAACGCAGTAAACAGCTCTATGTACGTATGCGACCGCCTTAAAGGGGGACAGTGGTGGTGTAGCGATCACATTACTCGCCTCTTACCATGTGGCAAACCTTGTTCGACGCCCTGCAGAGTCAAACCCATCTCTTCGCATGCGAGAAGCGTGGCAGACTTTACCGGTGATAGATGGGTTTCCTCAAGATACCCTTCCCCACCCCGCTATACCAGACTCATGATTGCTCTCCACCATCCACAGTGCATTTAGCTGGGATCGAACTCACGACTTATCGAATGCGAGACAGCCATGCTGCCGCATGGTCCAACGCGCTCGGTCGGTAGTAACCGGGACCTCTAAAAGTGAACTTTTCCGACAGACCAACAAAATCATAAGTATAGTTCAACCAGCGACCTTTGAAAGGGACAGCCCTGCCGAAGATACGACATATAATTCAACAACATTGCTTAAAGTTAAAATAAATATCTTGGTTTACTTTTTCNCAGCCCTGCCGAAGATACGACATATAATTCAACAACATTGCTTAAAGTTAAAATAAATATCTTGGTTTACTTTTTCTCTTCAGTAGGCCAAATATGGCACGGTAGTACAGACATAACGACTGAACTATAGGGTGTTCACTGTAAAGTGAGCCTTTTTGCGCCCTATTTCCTTTTTTTTCAGCCGTTTGTTATACTTTAACTACTTTTCAAATAAATTTTGCCATGTAATTAATAAACAGTGTGTGTATATTCCACCACGCTCGGAAGTTAACGTCTAAGGCTAAAATAAAATAAATTTATTGGCTATTATTCCAAATGAGAGGGCTTTCAAAAGTGCTCACTTTACCGCGAATAGTCTATACCAACTCTTGTCACAATATTGAGTTTGCCCAATTTTGACAAAATTATGAGTTGATAGATCCATTGTCTTTTCTGTACAGCAGTGTAAGTTCAGTAACTGGTTAGGTAAAGGGGTACCAAAATGCCAATATGGCTGGAGAAAGTTCCTGTTGAGCCGTGGACGAGGTGGAAGTACGTCCTTGCAGACGGTATTCTTGGCGGCGTGCTGGCGTCGACGCAGCGGTAGGGGGTGGGGGTTGCGATGATGCATGGCGACGCTGCTTGCAGGGATATTTACGACGTCGCAGTGGGTCTCCCACCTCGTGCGCGCTCCTGAGGTTCATGTCGGGATTACGCCCTGCGCAGCGCGCACCTGCGACGCCCAGCGTCGCGGCGGACACTTTGCCAGCACCACGTAGTTGCACTGCACGTTCAAGCTAGTTCCTGGTCACTTCACAACTCTGGAAACCCCTGCCTGTTTCTTCGCTCTTGCCAGCCTTCCGTCCCAATTATAAATCACCCTTACTCTGTATTAGGNCAATTATAAATTACCCTTACTCTGTATTAAGGCCGCCTATTTCTCGCATATACTAAATATGAGGTAACCGATCTCGCCAGTCTCCGTGTCCCAACAATCAACTGCTTTCCCACCTATACGACTAGCAAAAAACGCGTGGATTGGATTTGAGGTTAGAACACTAAACAAGTGCCTTGAGATGTTTTTGTGCGTCTTCTAACCATTTTGTAATGCAGTTTGATGAAGTTACAATTAGTGAAAGTATTTTATCAAGTGCTTGTCATTTAAAAATTAACGTAAAAACACACACATGCATCGTTGTTGGCCATGTGACTTTGGCAGTTGTGTGGCTCTGAGGTAGGTCAATGCGCAGAAGACGAATAATCGGTCCACCCAATCTTTAGGCTATGGTTTTTACGCGAATATAGTGACGTTGCAGACCATAACATTTTCTTACAGAATGGCGTCTTTAGTTCCACGTGTTATAAATAAAATTTCGTTCAATTGTGAAGAGACATAGTTCATGCTGTGTGGTTTGCAACAAAATCGGACTCAAATCCGGCCAGTAAATAAGAGACTAAGTGTAACCTGGAATGCCAACCCTTTCTCCTTCCATGCCCCTTGGTGCAGACTACACTTCAGTATTCTCCGTGTATACTTGCGGCTGTCCTTTCGTTGTATAGTAGTAATTCATTGCAACTGCATAGTGTGAAATCACTTTGGGTTTGAAGCTCTCCGCCCTTGGCATATCACCCCACGATAATTACTTGAAAATAAAATGTTATGCCAGNGACCATAACATTTTCTTACAGAATGGCGTCTTTAGTTCCACGTGTTATAAATAAAATTTCGTTCAATTGTGAAGAAACATAGTTCATGCTGTGTGTTTTGCAACAAAATCGGACTCAAATCTGGCCAGTAAATAAGAGACTAAGTGTAACCTGGAATGCCAACCCTTTCTCCTTCCATGCCCCTTGGTGCAGACTACACTTCAGTATTCTCCGTGTATACTTGCGGCTGTCCTTTCGTTGTATAGTAGTAATTCATTGCAACTGCATTGTGTGAAGTCACTTTGGGTTTGAAGCTCTCCGCCCTTGGCATATCACCCCACGATAATTACTTGAAAATAAAATGTTATGCCAGTTGTGCTCGGTTGCACTGTTAACAGCCCTCAACCGAGATCCTGAGATCTTCAGTTGGATCAGAGTTCCAATGTACGAGTGTTGCACCAACGTGAACTGCCAGGTTCCGATCCTAGATCTCCTGATCTCTGTTCGAAACTAGGATTGAAATCAAACGCTGTTTGTGATTGGCTCTCATTTCGTGACGTCATGGTGCAACTGTTTATTTTGGAGTCCAGAGACAAAGAATGAGTTTTTTTGGACATTGCCTCTTAAGACTAGGATTTTTTACTTTATAATCTGGTTGAATGCACTGCAAAATTTCCGTTTCAGTTGTTTTGTTTGATTGGAAGCACTTTGCACTCACTTTTTTCGTTATTTTTAATACCAGTATTATTGGAAAATGTAGTGTACATAAAACTAGATGCTGCGATGTTTTATCTGTTTTAAGTAAAACAATTGTTGTATTAATTATACTGAATGATATTCAAGTGTGTATAATGTTGTTTTAAATTCCGAAAAAACAACTGTTTCTAGCGCTATCTGTTGGCATATTTTCAAACAACATTTGTCGGTGATGGTTACTCTTTGGCGAGCAAGAAATTAGACCTACGACTCACTTTTAGACGATACTCGTGCGGAAAATTGGGACCGTTCCTGGTATGCGGGATGGTTTTTCCAGTTTTCCGTTGTTTGCTCGGAGGGATACGCATTAATTTCGTTCTCTCTTTACAAAACATTAATAAAATTTTCTTTAAATATATAATTGGCATTTTAAGCCTTTGGAATATGTCTCAATTTTTATTTTACATCACTAAAACAACCTAATCCACATTTGAACGATTTAAATATTACTAAGTTTATTTCTAATAAATAAATATGTTTAACNTTGGAATATGTCTCAATTTTTATTTTACAGCACTAAAACAACCTAATCCACATTTGAACGATTTAAATATTACTAAGTTTATTTCTAATAAATAAATATGTTTAGCAGTGCTTTTAGACACTTCTGTGATCTTAGATCGAGATTTTGAACCGATACATTCGGCGGTTCAAAATGAAATTCATCTCGATCTCCAGTCATGCTCTCAACTCGAATGTTGCAACGATTTTCTNCACTAAAACAACCTAATCCACATTTGAACGATTTAAATATTACTAAGTTTATTTCTAATAAATAAATATGTTTAGCAGTGCTTTTAGACACTTCTGTGATCTTAGATCGAGATTTTGAACCGCTACATTCGGCGGTTCAAAATGAAATTCATCTCGATCTCCAGTCATGCTCTCAACTCGAATGTTGCAACGATTTTCTNTACATTCGGCGGTTCAAAATGAAATTCATCTCGATCTCCAGTCATGCTCTCAACTCGAATGTTGCAACGATTTTCTGTGTCGATCTTAGAACAAGTTCGGATGTGATCGGAGATCGAGAGATGAACATCAATGGTGCGATTGGCCATTAGTCATGATTTCCCAGCATCCCATCAATGCACAACTTTTTAAAAAGTACTGTGGAGACTTCAAAAATCGTAAGAAAAATATGGCTTGAGTTTTATATGAAAGATAAACGTTTATACATATTTTATTTTGTGTAAAATATGTCACCACAGTAAGTCTCTTTAATGCATAAATTATTTAATTAATAACGAAAATTTATATTTCTTACCCAAGAATGGGCGTATTTCTTTTCTAGATAAATAACTAAATATATTTTATAAAAAAATACCTCATAAACAGGTTCACAGTTTTTTCCATTGCATTTGCGTGAGAAAATATTCGCATAACATTTTATAAGTGTGCTAAAAGTTAAGTTTATGAAAATATGTTAAAATACANTTTGCGTGAGAAAATATTCGCATAACATTTTATAAGTGTGCTAAAAGTTAAGTTTATGAAAATATGTTAAAATACATGTTATATCTGTTGACTAGGTTATTTATTTTTAAAATAAAAAATAATTTCAAATACAGAATTTTTTCACACACAGTTGAAGATGCTAATGTATAATTTCATATAAATCAGTCGCAGCAACGATAACATGCCACATAACCGTACAATCTTGGAAATACAAAAAACATTCTATAATATACCTTGGAAGCTGCTGCCTTCGTAGCACAGTGGTAGAAAGTGGAACTACGTGAATATATCGAAAGATGAATGAACAGGGAGAATGAGGTGATGNGAGAACGAGGTGATGACGTGCGCGATAACAGGCCTGGTAATGGGTTGTGAACAGTTGGAAGAGGACTGAGCACCTGCCTATCAGCAGAGGCGGAGGAGACGCGTGTCTGCCTGTGTCTCTGGCTATCGCACGAGCATTTGCTGCTGCCAATAAAAATTAAAGTGATGCCAGTAATGCGATCATGAGCAACCGACCATTGCAGGTCTATGTTATTATGCCTGTTGCCATGCAGCCAAAAAAGTATAATTTTATTATGTAAATCGCACGCATTTCACTCATCTCAGTTAAAAACTGAAATTTGAATCTTTAATTACTGTAAACTTACAATTATGGAGGTTGTCATGCGTAAAACATAATAAAATGTAGGTACAACACACAACAAAAATTTTGATGTATGTACTTGTCTATACAATAGCATTTGAAAGGAATGACTGTGTGTAAAATCGATGGATATGTGATCGAAAAGGAAAACTATTTTTGTACGATTAATAAAATTTTCATCTTATCGTTTACGTAATTTATGAAAAAATAATTTCATTTTCCGTAAGTCTTCCTCGGACTCACTTTCTTCATAGAGCTGCAACTGACTTCACAAAAAAAGTCATAGCATACTAGAGAAGCTGTCATAATTTAAAGAAAATAAGTTGTATTTCTTTTATTGATTGTATAATAGAGTAATGTACGTATTTTATTAAAGTCATAGTTATATAACCTGCAAGTATTGTAAACGTATTATGTAACTTATTTGACATATATTTTTGTGAAATGTTGAATTTTTATTTGTAACGTGCCGTAATTTTAAAAAAACTTCAAGTATCCTTTTTTCATGTAAGAATATGGACGTTACTATTTACTTCTAAAGTAAATATTTTGGAGAATATAAAGTGACCAAATAAGTATATACTCTGTTCAAAGAGAAACTAAATACACGTTATTTTAATTTCGAGCTGCAATCTTTTGTCCACTGGAAGAAAATACGTCGAATAGTACGCATGAACAGCCTGACTGTACGGAAATTGTCGGACAAGCATTTGAAGTGACTGTACTGTGTTGCTAGGGAAAGGGNCGCATGAACAGCCTGACTGTACGGAAATTGTCGGACAAGCATTTGAAGTGACTGTACTGTGTTGCTAGGGAAAGGGACTGGATGGGGATGAAGCACACTAATTAGTCTGGCCAGCACGAGTCTCGCTACTCGTTCTGCAGTCCAGTTCAGGTGCATGGCTGCCAGGTGTGTTGCGATCAAGTGCTTAGGCTCGACAGTGGTTGTGCGATCAAAGTAAAAGAATGTGGGTACGCCGGAAGCGTCCATTCGAAGAAGGCACGAGGTTTCCCTTCAAGAAAAAAGAAAAACAGAAGTGACTTGCACCTGAATATCGTAAAGAAACACCAGTAAGGTGCAACATAATACTTATTATTATACACAATTATTTTTAAAAAATTGTGTGTTTGTGTATACGTGTGTGTGTGCACAAGAGAGAGGGGGAAAAAAAGGACGTGTGAAATGGTGCATTCACGTTAGCGTGTATATATACTCTCTCTCTCTCTCTCTCACAAACACACATAGAAGAGTTGAAGCCTTACTGTTGGTGTTGGATATGTATGTATTTCTTACCCCGGTTGTATTGTAGTTTATACGTGCAATATCGCAGTAGCACACCAGGGTCATTTATAACAGTGCCGACAAATCTACGAACTTCGTGAGTTAGGACCGGGCAAGGCATGCGTACAGGAAGTTAGAACTAGTGAGTTAACGAGTGAACAAAAACCTTTGTAATGCAGATGTAACTGGAAAGTTATTTCACTTATAAAGTTAGTTTGTTACTTTTTTATGATTAAGTAATAGTGTTTACGGTAAAGTAATTTTTTTTTTGGGAAAAAAATTCTCTGTCCTTAACTGCACTATATTTCAGAAGACACATTGTGACTGGTATGGTCTCTGTAGAGTTGGGAATGAGTTAAGACAAATAGTTCCATATTTCAACGTCGAATCACCAGTGTAACATTTAAATTAGTAAAAATTGATTTTTAAAATGAAATTTTTATTTGCTTTATGCGCGTAAGTATACGAGTAAACACGTTAGCAACATATACACACGCATACCATTTTCCCAGTTAAACTTGACTAATGCATGACTAAAGTTATGAGGTTCATGGCAATGCCGATTTTACATATGCACATACAAATAGATCCTAAGCAGGTATTTCAAAAATCAACACGGTGCGTGTATTCCACCAACATTGTTAAACGTGGGTAGAAAAAGAACAAAATTGGAATGTTTCGCCCATCCGTAACTCCTGATTAAAATATGCTGTCTCCATCCATTCTCACAGTCAGACATAACTCCCGGATATTAGTAAATATAAAGAGAGAAAGGAAGTATACATTTATACACTTTTACTCTCTTGACATATAGGCTCAACACTCAATAATACGAGATTCAATCTGCCTCATAAAAATGTTTTCCACTAAATTAAGAAAATTTTGCCTAATGTTTTGCTTCCATCAGCCCTTCTACTGTGATTTCAGGGATACCCACCCATGTGAAACACTTGTTTTCATTCATCCGTTTTAAAGGCATCCGACTCTTTTCAGTGAATCTCCTACAATGAAATGTTTATTTTAATTTTAGGCGACTTCATATCACCCATACATAAGAGTATTAAAAAATTAAAGATCAAACAATCAGGAAAAATTACACCCAACCACAACAAATTTTGCCGCATGTCAAGCGAGATCCAGACGCTATACATGAAGCCGTGCTCACAGTTGACAAGGGTAGTTTTATGGATGCCTTCATATTCCCTATAATACGGAAGAAAATCGCTGGGGGTTTCCGCCGTGTGGTGAACATCGTTTATTGGGATGTCCCAATGTGTTCACTTTTTCACCGCTTGTCGGACAAAAACGGACTCCAGACAGCACGTTAGAAGTATCAATTGGAATATGTGTGGTCTGTTCTTCCTGTTTTGAAATAAGTTTTGATTTCTTGACACTAGAGTTTTAGAGAAAGCTGCAATGCTATTGCTATCAGTAGTTTACAGTTTTCTTTGTTTTTTTTAATTATATGCTGTTAGATGTCGTAAACATCAGTAACGATCGTCAAAATTGGAAANTACAGTTTTCTTTGTTTTTTTTAATTATATGCTGTTAGATGTCGTAAACATCAGTAACGATCGTCAAAATTGGAAAACATTTTAACTCCTGAAAACTTGTAGCTTTGTAGGTGCCGCTCCATGGATGCTGACAGAAACAAATCGTTTCTTCTTAAAATGGCCAGACACAAATTTTTACACATGCCAGCCAGATGTTTACGTCCGAAGGAACTGATTTATCAAAGTTAAGCAGCTTCCTCAAACGCTTTTATGTTAATTCGAGCCTTTAATCAGTCTCTCTATGCTATCCCTGTTCAACCCGAGTTAAACTGACTAGCAGATTACTAAACCAGAATTACGTGAAAATGAGTTAATAGTATAATAACTAAGTGCCGCGTAGCTGAACACAAAATACAGAATGGTACTTCCACGGGGAAAAAAATATTTGTATGGTTTGCATGAAAACAAGGGAAGTGTTTTTCAAATTTTTGGGTTGCCAAAATAGCGTAAAGCTCTAAATATATGCACGTAATAAATATTTCATGATTTAAAATGTGACAGTAGTGTTGTCTTTGTTAGTATTTATCATCACTGCCATTCAGCATGAATTTCAACAAGTACAGCGCATATTCCCCCTTTTAAAATTTAATCCCGCCGTCATACAACTCTGGAACGTTGCTAAATTACCTGGCAAACTAACAGCGTTCGAGCTATTCTCGTCGCGTGCCCGAGTTTGCCCATTTAACTTGCCAGGTTAGTTTTCGTGGAGTAGACAGATTTGGATGGCTCTTAGTAACGAGGTATTGAGAGCCGATGTGGGTGAAGCGAAGTGAGAATGGAGCAGTGCCGGAATGCAACGACGGGGGAAACGGGAGAGCCCCGAGAAAACCCACCGACCAGCAGCATTGTCCGGCACAATCCCCACGTGCGACCCCGTTCGTAATCGAAGCCGGTTCGTCTTGGTGGGAGGTGAGTCGTCTGGCCACTACACCACCGCGGCCCTGGTTGGTTTTGGTGAACGTGCTTCGCCACGAGGGGGTAACTGACGCCTCATGGTTCGTGTCATTCAGGGACCCGAAGGTTAGCGAACTGGTGGGAAAAGGTGACGGGAACACGTGCGGCCGACCCGAGTTACCGTGAACGAGGAATTCGCCAGGGGCACATCGTGACCCGGCGCGACAAAGAGGAGATAACCCGAGGCGGACAGCCGTGTAACAGCCCGCGAGAACGGAGATGAGAGAGCCTAGGCGGCGGGTGGCGGCAGAAGAATTGCATACGTCGCGACAGCCGGAAGGGAGGGGGTGGGGTGGGGGACAAATTGCATTTTAAATTGCGGGCACGGTGTGTAACGGAGGACGTTCGTGTTTCCGTGCCTTTGCGGCCAGAATTTGTAGTGTCGCCCTTCGCTTCACGCAGCAGAAAGTAATGCTGTTCGCTGTTAATCGAGGGAGGAGTTATGCATTAACGGAGCAAGTTGCTCAGAGAAGCAGGAACGTGGAAGGAACCGGCCATGACCTGTAGTAAGGAACCATCCCAGCATTCCCCTGGAGTGACTTCGGGAAACCATAAAAAAACCGAAATAAGGGTGGCCGAATCGGGAATCAAATCCTGGTCCTCCCGAATGCGATTCCAGCTGTTTACCACAGGGCCATCCCGCTGTTAACTAAACTTTTTGGAAGCTAACCTTTGAAAAAACAAAATTCCTCGCCGTGACTGCTTTCACACAAGGTCAACATGGATACGAAGTATTAGGCTCTAATCGTAGCCAGTTCTACCCAAGGCCAGACACTGTCATTCTGATCAGCACTAAGAATGGATAAGGTGAGGGGTGAGACGGGGGTGGTGCATTGGCCTGAATGAGGACAAGGGAGGAAATGGGTGAGCCCGGATAAAAACTCCCACGCTTCTACGCCAGTATCCTCTACTCCTTCCCCCCAACCAAGGTGAAATTCACTTACCACCAGAGCCTGGGATCGAACGGAGAATTCGAGTACTGTCTGACTGGTCAACTGTGGGTCTTTCGTATATCTATTTATCTATTCTTCTTTTGAGTTCAAATACATAATTCATGTATGTTGTTTTAGCAGTCATATTAGACACCATCCTAAGTATCTGAAAATGCTCAAGGGTTAAATTACTACACCCAGTAAATTTGAATTGCGTACTCTCGATTTATAGAGAAAACATCTTCCATTCTGTGTGTGTGTCTCTCTCTCTCCTCTCTCTCCTCTCTCTCTCTCTCTTCTCTCTACTGCTAACTTCAACTTTGGTCTCTGTTTAGGCCTCCTCCTCACAAATGTTTTTCCCAGTACATATTGGCGTATTATAATTATTTGTGCTTTCTTATTTTATTACAGCCCGTTGGTTATTTTACTTGCTTCGTTTTGCCATATTTATGTGGTCGTCGCAGTCGCCACTTACCATGTGTCAATGTCATCCCTGTTATATAAAGTGGCGTACACTTTGACTGCAAAAGCCTTTTCTAGAGTTATTTATTAAAATCGTTATTTTTACCCGCACTAGAACTTTTACTTACGTTTATGATTGATTGATCTCAGTAACGTCCTACGGTGGTGTAGGGAATAAAAAAAAACATTCTTATACAAGATGAATTCAACTTTACGGCTTTATCTCGCCAGGTCAACGTGTGTAATTCTTTTTTCAGCAAATTTTATGTTCACCGTTGAACAACTAAAGTAATCCCTAGCTGTCGTAATCTGATTGGTAAACACTTTTTTTTTATTTCTTCCTATTTGTATTATTAACAATGAATATTAATGGTTTGTACTTGCGGATCCTGTCCAAAATACAGTGCTACGACTAACGAGCATGCCCTTATTCAAGATTCTCGTATGTCAGTGGCAAGCCACAGTGGAATACTTGCAATACTTCGTTGTGATATAATAATGTAGGTGCCGTTGTCTCAGAGCAGGATAATGACTCGTGATGAGCCGCTTACGTACGCTATCCAGATAAGACTTGCACTTTTCACGGACGAACGATGGCTGAATCCTCAGAGGTGTAGTATCACATGCCTGTGTATTGTCTGAGAGGCGCTCATATGCTCCAGAGATAAGCGGCACACAGCCTGGCTTTCATTAGCCTTGGCGGTGGCAGGTGGCGCCAAGTGGCCTGCAGCTGAATTAAGGGCATTTCGGAAGCTCGCGAGATGCAACCTGAGTCCTTAAGCGTTATGATAAAATCTTAATGTGTTCGGCAGAGACGAAAATAATTTGGACAGTTATAGCATATAGATAATTTGTACCCGGGATAACTATAACCTTATATATAAAAATGGGTGACAAATTAACAAGTGAAATGTTTTGCACTCACAGGTCCACCAGTAAAAACCCGAAGCTATTGAGAATACGTAGAGGTTCCATATTTTATACGTGCAAAGTACAGTCTGTTTTTCTTCGTTGTAGACCATATTTCCGTTTTCAACTGTAAAATTCGTTTAAAAAAAATGTATATGTGGAAACTAATGGAACAATTTAATTAATCATAGCTTCAGTGTGGCGCTAAAGACAAAACATTTGTTGTTGGCGAAGCCGCGCTGGTTACATCTGACAGTCGTGCACACCCTGGTGGGCTCTTCTCTGAGTGACACACTGCTGGGTTCCCCAGCTAGAGCTCATCAGTTTCCCATGCAGCAAGTGCAGCGGACCATTGACTGTAGATCAAGCTAGACTGATTTTCATCTCCTACGCATGTCCCCAACATTGGCTTCATAATTGCCGCCAGAAACATCAAATCACCCTTTCAAACAATGATTTATCCCTATTTTTTACTTTTGGTTTTACAACAAAACATCACTTTTATGAAAAAAAAATATAATTGCGTTAACTTGATTATATATGCTAGGGCTGTTTCATACCATGAATTTATCGACGGTTAATTCCAAATTTGAAGGTCTATAATATCAAAATCAAACAACCTGCAACCTTGATTGACCAATCAAATGAACCGTTGTGAACATTGAAGTTTCTTTCCCATGCTTTCATAAATGTTCAATGTGATTACCATGAGCAGCCTGAACGACATCTACAAGATAATCAAACTCGTTCCACGCTTGTGTCAGCATGTCCAGTGTTACGGTTTGGATGGCGTTCGTAACTCTCGGTTTGAAGTGGTGAGGTGGCGGCGACCTTGCATTCGACTTATCAATGTGAAGGGTACGGTCTGATGTTACCTTAATGGTGCGCCACCCCATTGGCACCTAGCTGTTCGCGGATAACTGAACGAGACGTTGCCGCAACTCTGGATTGGTCGAGGAGCAGCTGGTGACCAGGATCTTCATCACTAGAAGCCCGAATCTTACCCCGTGCAGTTTTTCTCTATGGGGGTACATAAAGGATCAAGTATTTCGTCCACCATTGCCGGCTAACATTGACGACCTCAAAACGAGAATTACGGACGCCTTCCAAACCATAACACCGGGCATGCTGGCAAGAGCGTGGGACGAGTTTGATTATCTTGTAGATGTCGTTCGGGCCGCTCGTGGTGGTCACATTGAACATTTATGAGTGTACGGTAAACAAAATTCACGGTCTACAACGGTTCATTTGATGCGTCAGTCAAGGTTGCAGGTTGTTTGGTTTTGATATTATAGACTTTCAAAGTTAGGGTATTATTTAATACTCATCCTGTACAATGCCTGGAAAAAACCTCGGTGATCCAATGTTTCCGGGGTCTTCCAGTTTTGCATGTCCGTGCAGCGCTGGGATGGAGTATCTTCCTTCCGGATCGGCTGGAACTGGGTCACCGCCCCAGGACTTGCTCGCGATGTCGGATGGGAACTGTGGGCTGACAACCCTTCCTTCCCGTGGAAGCGATAGTTCGCCTCGCCTAACTCGCCCGCGCCTCGCGTTGCACCCGCGGCGAACGTTCACTTACGTACTACTTTGCATAGATAATTAACATATGGCGTTTCAGGTCGCTTAATACCCCCGATAATACTGGAAAAGCATTTATACGAAACTAGCTTCTGTATATGCCTAGGTCTGGTTTAGTACGCAAGTTCCGTTTGCAAGGATAATATAAATAATTTTTTTCTTTTAACATGTTGTTGTGCAACTTCTTTACCGTGTAGTCATTACACGTGACTTATTTTCGAACAAATAACAAATATCTTTCTAGTATGTAGTCATGCCGAAAATACCGTTGTACTCTTTCTGGAATACACACGAGAATAAATATTATTCGCACGCACGCAGAAATTACACTATCTACATTGGAGATAAACTGTTGAGCTCCCACAGAGAAATACTAATAAGCGTTGCGGTGGCGTGCAATTCTAATCTATTATATGAAGTTTCCCTGATGTAGTCATTGTTAACGGTTGAATCTACTATGTTATCTGCTATTGGTAGGCCCATGCTTTTTATACTTTTTCCTGACATTGTCTGCACTTGCTTTTTAATTTCAATGAGTGCAAGGTGAAAAACTTCGTCATTGAATGTTGCTTGTGAATTAAATGGTAAAAACGCTTATTAGTATTTCTCTGTTGTAGATAGATATATGCTACCGTGGAGTTTTTTTTTAGGTCTTTTTATTGTTCAAAATTCTTTACTACATGATATTGTTCCATCTTAAACAGTATTTATTGCAAGAGAGCGCACTGGCGGGAAACTTTTTGCCGACTTGATTCGCTATTATTGTCTCTGCTTATTCCTTATGTTACTTTACGTCACAAAATATATATGCTAAAACCTGGCCAGAGAACATAGCTATGAATTTAAAAAAATCACGTAAATCGGATACGTGGTTCTTGAGTGATAAGCGCACTAACAGACAGACAGACAGACAGACAGACAGACACGTTGACTTTTATAATATGTATAGAGTATAGAATACTAACACTAAGCAAAATAAAACTTTATTAAAAAAAAAAACCTTAACAATAATTTTGTAGTCCACGCGAGTGGAACCGCGGGCACAACAAGTTTATAATACAAAGAACATAGCAGTAAACTTAAATGCGATTTTTTTTGGCAAAAGTTTATCTGATTTCCCATAAAACCTAAACTTGCATAGACATGTATTTAGACAGTACAGATTTAAGATCTGGTATTATGTATGTAGATGTACGTCACTATCCGTCGCTATTATGATGCAATGCCAGGTAAAAAATGTCACTGTACGTTATCCTCGACGANGACTACTAATTCCAGGTAAAAAATGTCACTGTACGTTATCCTCGACGAACGACACAGATTAGAAAATGGCAGACCGTAAATTAATATATCACCGTAAAAATATTTTCTGATTTATTTTAGTATATCCTTGGCCATTTTAGGCACACGAAAGAGAATTGAGAAAAGTTTAATACAAATAATTAGAGACAACAAAATTTCACCAAGCCATTTTAGGGCAAACTAGACTTAAAACACGTGTACATTTCTGTTACGCTTGCAATTGGATCATAATTTGTTAGATAGACCGTGGATAACTTTGAGGCAATAAGAAATCTGCAAGAAAACGGCAGAATCCTTGTTGGAAACAGAGCCAATGAATAAAGAACTAGGGCTCGCGAACGCACGGGACAGAAGAGTGTAGCCTACATATCAACGGGGAAATTGTCCCATCCCCATGCATTGTTTACATCATAAAGAAAAGTTGCTTTTTAAAATAAATTTTTTATTTTCATTCTAGTACATTAAAATATTTGTGTTCCACAGCCAATAAGATAAGCGGTTCTTATGTGCGTCATGTTTGTATTTAATTCTTATCATGTATACCTATCCACGTTTGTGCTATGTGACGCGCCTGCGCGGACAGCAGGAGTTTTAAAATAATGAAGTTAATAAATCTGTAGCGGTTGCTCGACATTCGGAAGGGTTGTATATCCATACGTGGTGTGCCTGGGGTGTTAACATATGATAGTTATATACTCTGATTAAATCTATGTGAAATAGTGTCAAGAGTTCCAGTTCAAACCATTTATTTATGCTAGTCCTGCGACTGCAAACATTTTAAGCTAAATGCATTGAGCTTTGAAACTCTTCATGAAGATCGTAGAGCGCAGGTCATGATGATAACTCCTGCCCTCCGCCTAACTTTGCAAAAGTTTTTAGTGGAGATTGACAGTTGGTTTAACCGTTGGCATGTTAGATATATTGCAAGATGAGCTTAGTCGTCATGTTCTTGATGTTATCGGGAATTTAATTGGGGAAAAGTAGATAACCTTCGTGACCAGGGAGGTTAATATGAATCCGTACTTGACATAAAATGGGATAACGCCTTTTCGCCCCAAATTCCATTTCAGAAGGTGTATCGAAACTTTTTGTGACGATCTAGTATAAATATTAGTCCCCCTAACATAAGAAACTCGTTACAGGTTCGTTGTTATTTTTACTTTGTAACTGTCAAGAGGCAACACGCGTCTATTACCCGCGGACATTTGCAGTTGTGAAAAAACCGGCAGTATTCAAATAATGCGAAGTCAGGAAATTCATTAAGCAATGCCTGTGTCTCGTGGGTTAACAAAACATAATACAAACCCTGTAATGGAAGGCTATGAAAAAAATTGCGTAAATTCAAGCTGCGTATAATTAATAGATTAGCGTCTTATGCAGCAGCCTGTCCTTCCTCCCTCCCTCCTCTTCCAGCTTTCATTTGTCAGCCAGTAGCCTGCTCCCAGCCGGGGAGTTGGCAAAGTTGCCGTTATATTGGCGCGGCTACAATTGGCGCTGTACCCCGACATGTACGTACATTAATTACATTGTGCAGTTTCTATGTCCGCAAGAGAGCTTTCAGAATCTGTCGCCAGAGGTGTTCCTTTTAGGCCATTCGCAATTTAAACTTGTAATGTTAATACTACGCAGCTATTAAAATATTCATCTACTGATCTCTCATTGTAACCTACATTTCGAAATCTGTTTGGTTTCACGTGATGTGAAAGTATTAAAGTAAAGTATTCCATGAAATGATAAAACTTTTACTCTAGACTATTTTTTTTACTGTTTATTAAGCATTAAATGAGAAAAGTCATTACAGATACTCTTGAGTATACTTTTGGCACTAAATTCTGAGCCAACAATGTGTGAGCTCCTCCGCGAGCTCGCGGCACCTTTGTGCGAGCAGACAAGNTTAGACAGTACAGATTTAAGATCTGGTATTATGTATGTAGATGTACGTCACTATCCGTCGCTATTATGATGCAATTCCAGGTAAAAAATGTCACTGTACGTTATCCTCGACGAACGACACAGATTACAAAATGGCAAACCGTAAATTAATTTATCACCGTAAAAATATTTTCTGATTTATTTTAGTATATCCTTGGCCATTTTAGACACACGAAAGAGAATTGAGAAAAGTTTAATACACATAATTAGAGACAACAAAATTTCACCAAGCCATTTTAGGGCAAACTAGACTTAAGACACGTGTACATTTCTGTTACGCTTGCAATTGGATCATAATTTGTTAGATAGACCGTGGATAACTTTGAGGCAATAAGAAATCTGCAAGAAAACGGCAGAATCCTTGTTGGAAACAGAGCCAATTAATAAAGAACTAGGGCTCGCGAACGCACGGGACAGAAGAGTGTAGCCTACATATCAACGGGGAAATTGTCCCATCCCCATGCATTGTTTACATCATAAAGAAAAGTTGCTTTTTAAAATAAATTTTTTATTTTCATTCTAGTACATAAAAATATTTGTGTTCCACAGCCAATAAGATAAGCGGTTCTTATGTGCGTCATGTTTGTATTTAAGTCTTATCATGTATACCTATCCACGTTTGTGCTATGTGACACGGCTGCGCGGACAGCAGGAGTTTTAAAATAATGAAGTTAATAAATCTGTAGCGGTTGCTCGACATTCGGAACGCTTGTATATCCATACGTGGTGTGCCTGGGGTGTTAACATATGATAGTTATATACTCTGATTAAATCTATGTGAAATAGTGTCAAGAGTTCCAGTTCAAACCATTTATTTATGATAGTCCTGCGACTGCAAACATTTTAAGCTAAATGCATTGAGCTTTGAAACGCTTCATGAAGATCGTAGAGCGCAGGTCATGATGATAACTCCTGCCCTCCGCCTAACTTTGCAAAAGTTTTTAGTGGAGATTGACAGTTGGTTTAACCGTTGGCATGTTAGATATATTGCAAGATGAGCTTAGTCGTCATGTTCTTGATGTTATCGGGAATTTAATTGGGGAAAAGTCGATAACCTTCGTGACCAGGGAGGTTAATATGAATCCGTACTTGACATAAAAGGGGATAACCCCTTTTCGCCCCAAATTCCATTTCAGAAGGTGTATCGAAACTTTTTGTGACGATCTAGTATAAATATTAGTCCCCCTAACATAAGAAACTCGTTACAGGTTCGTTGTTATTATTACTTTGTAACTGTCAAGAGGCAACACGCGTCTATTACCCGCGGACATTTGCAGTTGTGAAAAAACCGGCAGTATTCAAATAATGCGAAGTCAGGAAATTCATTAAGCAATGCCTGTGTCTCGTGGGTTAACAAAACATAATACAAACCCTGTAATGGAAGGCTATGAAAAAAATTGCGTAAATTCAAGCTGCGTATAATTAATAGATTAGCGTCTTATGCAGCAGCCTGTCCTTCCTCCCTCCCTCCTCTTCCAGCTTTCATTTGTCAGCCAGTAGCCTGCTCCCAGCCGGGGAGTTGGCAAAGTTGCCGTTATATTGGCGCGGCTACAATTGGCGCTGTACCCCGACATGTACGTACATTAATTACATTGTGCAGTTTCTATGTCCGCAAGAGAGCTTTCAGAATCTGTCGCCAGAGGTGTTCCTTTTAGGCCATTCGCAATTTAAACTTGTAATGTTAATACTACGCAGCTATTAAAATATTCATCTACTGATCTCTCATTGTAACCTACATTTCGAAATCTGTTTGGTTTCACGTGATGTGAAAGTATTAAAGTAAAGTATTCCATGAAATGATAAAACTTTTACTCTAGACTATTTTTTTTAAGGTTTATTAAGCATTAAATGAGAAAAGTCATTACAGATACTCTTGAGTATAATTTTGGCACTAAATTCTGAGCCAACAATGTGTGAGCTCCTCCGCGAGCTCGCGGCACCTTTGTGCGAGCAGACAAGTTACTATCACAACACATCACTTCGTCGTTTCCTAAAGTCATTCATCTTCCTTCGTGACAGACCTGAGGCTTTATGTCTGTCAAGAAAATATTTTAAAAGGCAGCCAAAATGATGTACACATGAACACTTAGATCAAGAGACACGAATGGGGTGACGCAGTGGTAAAACTTTGGACTCGCGTTCCACAGGACCTGGATTCGATTTCCGGTCTGGCCATCCTGGTTGCGGTTTTCAATGGTTTTTCGAAATCAGTCCAGGCTAATGCTTGGATGGTTTCTTACTATACGTTCAGTATCCACTAGCTCCACGGTGATTATGCACAATTGCGAGAAGACAGCAGCATATTGCGGTATTTAAGCACACGCTACTGAATTGGGGCCGCAGTAGCCGGATAGGTAGCACACCATCCGCCCACCATAGATACGAGGGTTCGATTCTCATTGGGGTCACGCCCAGATTCTCGCAAGTGGGTAACGTGGAGGACATTGTCTTGTCATCTACCAACAGGATGTATCGTGGTACTCACGTTCCACCCGCTCTTGCATTCCGTCGATCCCCTTCTCCCTTCCCCCCAGGTTACTCATTTAGTGCCACTTTCCAGTGACGACAGCCGCCACCTGAGGCGCGATTCTCATTCACACTGCCGCTTATCGCGGAGTCCAGCTTTGTGATTCTGATACAGTCCCTTCACGGTTACCTCCAACTTTTCTGAAGCCCTGCTGAAGTTCTACTTCCAGGATATTCCTCCGCCTCATGCAAATAAAGCTTAACTTAGTTGAGAAAATTACGCCAAAGGGACAACGCATACCGCATTCGTGCGCAATAATATTAATTATTATTTTGCATAAGAACTATTTATTACTAGGCATTGCGAAAAAAATATTTTCTTCCAGTTTTTATTCATATTAATTATAAATGAACTATTGTAATTAGTAGATAAAATACAAACAAAAGTTTAATTTAACCACAAATAAGGTATTTTCATGTTAACAGAAGTATAAAACGTTTCTGTTAAATTATGTTTTCAGGAAACAACCAATCACGTTATACGTGTGGCGATTTGTCAAAGGTTTGGTTCAGAAAGTACACACTATATAGACAGGTGACCAGTACACTTGGAGGCGTGGCTGCTCCCACCCTGCTTATTGTTTCCGCAGCGTAAGTCGACTCCGGACAAGCGAAACATGGAAAGACAATCAGCCTCTGGAAACACTGTCACTCGGACGCAGTTCTTGCACACCATTGGAATGACTTGCAGTTGACATGCAGTACGGCGCCACAGAAACGCCCCGCACTCAACTGCCTAACGTCGTCCTCCTCTGTGGCTCTGTTGGCCGTGCGACCACCTTCCGACCTCCGTCGAGGTTTGGTGCTCAGAACAGTCGCAACGCCGGCTGTGAGTGGCCGAGACGCGAGTGCAAGTTGGACAAGGCCGTGGCAGTTGGAGTATACTCAATCCAGCGCCACCAGCCTNCAGCCTGTGGGGGGGGGGGACACTGACCCCTGCAGTGCTGGGTCAAGTTCCACTCAACGATTCGTGTCAGGTTGCGATTGAATGGCGTGAGCTGAGAACAGCAGGTTTCGGAAACCGTCGGCAAAGCACGCGAGACTTGAGTGATGCGTAAGCTCCCCCTCCCGTCATTCCGGAAATGAGATTTCCCGGTTGTGCGTTCCTAGAATTTTTCGTTCTAGCCATGATATCTTCAGCTTCTTGACGGAAAAATAAGCACTTCAGTCTCTTCCATGTGGAACTTGGGCCAGTCTGTTTTTCTTGGTTGGTCGTGTAAGGTACTGCACGTATGCTATGCATTGAGAAAATTAAAACTAGCACAACACACATACATGCATACACAATTTTTATTTATTTTTTTAGTTCTGCCTCATTAGTTAATTTACTATTGTATGTAAGCACTATCGAATACTTGCTTTCCAACTTACTTAACGAAGACATTGATTGTGAGACTCAATAAAAATAAATTTTGATCTAATTGAATCAGAACTAAATATTCGGCATTTTGTGGTAAATTTTCGGTACCGCGCGTAGTTTACAATAAATCGGGATAAATCCTTTTATCCAGTATACTTTACTTTATTTTCGACAAATGTCTCATGTAATATAGGGTACGCAGATCGGGTGTTAAATGTTTGGTCCGCCTTGCCCTTCTACTGTAGAACAAATAATTAGCTTGCGTGTAGTGCAGTCTGCGGTACAAGCAGGCAAGTGTGTCCGGCGCTTGTTGGCATGCGGCACGCGTGGTGGTGGACTGCTTTCAGTCGCGGTGGCGTTATTTACTCGCTGCTCGGCGAGTGGTTCAGGCTGACAGTTCGCGTGCCGCCTCAGCGACACGTAGTCCATCATTCATGAGATGGTCCCCGCGTGGAGGATCCAGGACACCCGACTCCCCAGATCCTCGCCGGCCCCGCTCCTAGCATACACCGACCTCGCTGGCTGCGCACAACCAGTCTCCGTGTCCCAACGTTTAACTGTTCTTTTTTTTGCCAACACTACTAGCAAAAACGGCATGGACTGGATTTGAGGTTAGAATACTGTTTAGTAAACAAACGCTTTTAGATGTTTTATACTTACTCTAACCAATTTGTATGTAGTTTGAATAAATTAAAATAGGTAAAAGTATTTTATTAATATAATAGTTCCTGTAATTTAAAAACTAAGGTATAAACTAACACCATCATCATTATTGACCATGTGACTTTGGCAGCTGTGTTCGTTTGTGGTAGGTCAATGTTGGGTACATGCGCAGAAGACGTCTACCTCGTCTTTAGTTGATTGCTCCTAGGCGCTTCACGTCGCTCCCTCCACAAGGTTTTTTCGCCGTGCTTGTCGTATTTAACATCCTTAAAATTATTACATATTGGCGATTGCCTTTTCAACACTTTTATACGATTGTCATAACAACGTAAAACATTTAATAAAATACTAAAACATGTATTGTAAAACCTGTACAAAGAATGACGAATTTACTATACGCTAGTCCGAAAGTGTATAAATGTTGGCCACGGTTGTCATACGAATATAGTAACGGCACAATTTTTTTTTTTAACTTTATATCCAAAATAAGTGTTGGAAAGCTACCACGAATGCATAGAAAATTATTTGCTGTTCGTATTTTCTTAATACGCTTAGCCTATACTCATTACTTTGACAATGTAAAAAAACAATCCTTACAGTGAACCGTTCTTAGAATTGTGTTAAGTATTTTGTTATCTAAGGAAGTGAGGTGGGGACTCTGTCTAGTGTTTCATGAGTATGGAGACAAATTTCGGTCAGGCCTACGTGTAACGGCAATCCGATTCATGAGCATAAAAATATCCTGCATAATCAAGATGAATGTCATTTACATTAATCTGTAGTATTTGTTACATTTGTGAGAGCCAGTGCAGAGTGTAGTTTACTTAAAGCGCGTAGCCTCTGGAAACCGTAATATTATACTCTGGCTGGTGGAGCTAACATTTTTAGTCTGTCATTAAAGAACATTTTCGTATAGTGTTGGTTTTTCCATCATATGTTTAAGCACAGAAATACTGTATGGCATGGCATTATGAGTAGTGTGTGGATCCGCTTCCTCGCCTTAAAGCATCTGTGTGTATATACACGACAATCGAGATTCAAGGTTGCACATGAATTGTTTCTGGTGGTATAGGCTATTCACTGTAAAGTGAGCACTTTTGAAAGCCCCTTCATTTGGAATAATTGTCAATAAATATATTTTAGTTTGGCCTTTGGCGATAACTTCCAAATGCGGTGGAATATACACACTGTGTTTATTACTATAAAGACAATATTTATTTTAAAAGGTGGTTAAAGCATAAAAAAAGGCTGAATGGAAAAGTAACTAGGAGCTCAAAAGCGCTCACCTTACCGTGAACGGCACATAATGGCAGCGAGATCGCGTTTGATTACACTTGTGATGGTCAGCCTTATTGCTCGCATCTTCTCTGGCACGGACACACACTCACGCACTTTCACGCACCAGACTAGGGGCTCCTTAAGGCTGTTCAGGAGCCAGGCATTATCTGTATTTCGAGGATATTTTATGGTTTCGTGACATATCGATGATAACTGAGTGAAATACCTAATCATTAGAAAAATAGCTTTTATATGGTTTTTAGAGTGAATATGATAATTTTTAACAAACTCTTGATTAGTACAAATTTGAAAAAGTTACACATAATTTGGTTTTAACTAGTGTTTCTTAAAGTCCCAAAAGTAGCATATTACAGCTTCTTTGATATTCGACACACGGTCTACAATTATTTTGAGCTTTGTTCTAATGTATTAATTTAGTTAAATTTTGAGATTTTTACGAATAATATATATATAATTAAAATTCATATAGCTTATTTTATTTGTTTTTGAAAAGTCATTTTACTCTGTTGCCATATTTTTCCACACTTTCATCTTATATAACAACGATAATGGATATAATATGCAAAACATTTACAAAAAAATTTTAGACTCTGTGATACCCTTAACCTTAGTTTTCTTAACCATGTCACATTTTGGAACGCATATTGAGCCGTGCCGATTTGACGGTCTCCTATTTTATGGTTGTCATAATTTATGTTACCAAGTCGATCACAGACCAACAAAAACAGAATAATGACCTGAAGGAAAGAGGGGTCGAATTTTTATGGGAGGAAAATTTATGGCAGCAACGTGATCAGGTTTCTAGAAAGGAACTCGTGTAGCAAATGACTAATTCTCTCTGAAGACTGTTTAGCTTGGCTGCGGAGTTATTCGGTTCCTCGGCATACTTCAGCTATCCGTCAGTGAAGACAAACCATTTTACTGAGTCCATCGTTATCGTTGCTGGAAACGTAAACCAAGTTAATATAATTTAAGTGATAATTGGGCACTTTCGAAATCAATCTTACAAATTAGATAGGCCTACCTAAGCGTAACTGTACATTTTTTTAAAATGTAAACACACATTTACATGGATACTGATGGTAGAGTGCTAGAAACAGTAAGCTTAAAATGCCGCCACGCCATAATTGTTTATCCCCATTAAACGGTTATTAGTTAATTCTGTAAGTTACACAACTTTTAACAGTTGGTTATAACAAGCATCCATTTGTCGAAGTAATGATGCTCAATTATTTAGACAACTAAGTAAACAGGATGCCATTCAAATATAATTTTCCTTTTATTATCAATNTGCTAGAAACAGTAAGCTTAAAATGCCGCCACGCCATAATTGTTTATCCCCATTAAACGGTTATTAGTTCATTCTGTAAGTTACACAACTTTTAACAGTTGGTTATAACAAGCATCCATTTGTCAAAGTAATGATGCTCAATTATTTAGACAACTAAGTAAACAGGATGCCATTCAAATATAATTTTCCTTTTATTATCAATTAGCAAAAATTAAAATATACACTCCTTTTTACAGGAAACGTAGTGTGTGGAATTTGTCGGATTCATAAGAACAGCGCTACTTAACTCCGAGGTACTGCATGCCGGCTTGTGCTGTTTTCACACATAATAATTCCCATATTTAAAAAAAAAACATTATTAAATAAAAACGTAATTTACATACTTTCAAAACATATGTACATAATAATATTAATGCAAAGTTGTTTTGTACATTCAATATGTTCAGTAAAATGTGTGATGTGTGAACTCAAATGTGGTTATCTAAAGCATAACAAATTACTTCGAAAGCGTTGAGTTTAATTAATATATTTGCAGTTTATAAAAGAGAAAATTTTGTAAATGTAACTAAGGATATATACTTTTTCAAAATAGTATTTGCATTTGGGTAAGAAATTTTTCTATTTATAACGACTGTTCTCATTACGCGAAACATTAAACACAAGACCAATAGGTGAAAAAGTGATACTATGTTTTTAGCTATATCATCGTTAGTTGCGAAATCAAATACACAGGAAAATATTATGCTTTTCTGCATTGCCTACGCTTAAACTACCCACTACCCACCTGCAGTAATAACTAAGAAAATGTCTCGCAAATATAAAAAAATAATAAACATATTGCAAAACGTAAAACAAAAAATTAATGTTATAACTTCTTTTTTTGCGACCACAGTAAATAAATGGAACGTTAGACACTCGTGAGCTTTTTTATTTATTTAATAGTTTCGTAGAGACGCGGCAGTTCACGTGCTTTTTGTAACTGACAGGCGAAGCCCGAGAGTCGCCACCAATTTCCAACACAGCGGTGATTACGATGACCAAACCGACAATTGACAGTCGTAATCCCACTGAACGCAGTGACGTCATCAACAAGCGAAGGGGAACTGTGTACGGCGCTCCGTCATCACGCTCGCTGGAGTACACCGTTACTCTTCCATCGAACGTTGCGTTGGGCGGTGTTCGGAAGCAGCCCCCAGGCGAATGCAGGAATGACGGATTCCTTCCCCGTTCCTGCTTGCCCGAGTAACTCGTCCCGTCTGTAATGACCCCGCTGTCGGCAACACAAAGTCCTGCCTTGAAGCCAGTGCACGGTCTTCACCACACGGGATATCGGGATAACACATCGCGTGCTTGCAGGTTATTGCGTTCGTGCGGAGAGCGGAACCCAGTGCCACGTGCGGGGCCCGGCTTCCGCCTGTCACGCCATCTCCCCTTCACGACTCGCGCTCCCAATTAGCCAGCCCGACGCGAGGTTAACTCTGCCCAAACTGCTTCCCCGGGGCGCAGTATATAGGGGAAAGGGTGGCACGATACGCCACACAGCCAAGCTTCTCTGGGAACAAGGCAGCTCCGGAGGCTCGTGTAACACCTCTCCAGCGCCGCAAGATATCCTCACGTTGTTCCTTCTCCCGACCCAGACTTCCTTTTTTCTCGACGTAATTAAAGTGCCGCCATTCCAGAAGTAAGCCTGGAACGCTCATTCTCAGTGTCATTATTGTCAAATATGTCGTGTATCACAAGTTTTTACAGTTGTGTTCAAATAAAACTACCTTGTTTTTGGTTGAATTTAGTTTTTACTTATATTTTATCTATAAATCTCAATTTTTTTCATTTATGATTAATATGAGTAAAGACAGTGAGAAAATAGGTGTGTTGGTGACGCCTAATAAGACATAGTTCTTATACAGAATATAATTACAATGAGTGCGCACGAATGTGGTGCGTTGGCCCGCGGTGTAATTTTCTAAGCTTTGTTTGCATGGAGCGGAGAAATATTCTGGAAGTAGTACTTTAGCAGGGCTTCAGAAAAGTTTGAAGTAACTGTGAATGGTCTATAGAATTGCATCCACCCTAACATCGAGTTCACTGTGCGTTACCCTACCGTCTATTGTAGGCTAAAAGGCTATAAATTGTTAAAGGCGGCTCGCGGTAAACTTTTGGTATGTTTGTATGCGCATTTTGTATTCTTCCGCCATTAGTGCAATTTATATTGCCGTGGGCCTGGTCACTTTATTCATGCGTCGGTCAAGTGAAACTGTGAAATTATTGGAAAAGTAAATATTTCACATATTTGCTCTTTCTTACCTATAGTCTATGCACAAAGATAACAAGAAAGCAGAATGAATAAATCATTTCATTATTCACAAATGTGTATACCTATCAATTTTAATTCATCGGTTAAGTACGGAACTGCTTTATTTCTGTCGTTACTAAATTTATTGAGCGCACGCATGTCAGTGTGCTCGTTATTGTCTGCCTCATATAAGTTGGCGATATTTTGACAGTCAGTGAGTGGCAAATTGACGTATTCGAAACAAACAACGTGCCATTTACAAAACCCTGTATCGGCTGATGCATGAACGAACTAAAATTGATATTACGTTGGCTATTCTGAGTGCACTGCCAACGCACATCAGACAAGCAGAAAATACGCCGCTAAGAAAGAGTTCCTAGATTAATTAATATATTGTATTTTACGTGGTCATAAAACAGCGGTTTTTAGTGTTAGAAACTAAACTTCGTGCTAAAGTAGAAATGTATAGGTGTTCAAAATTAAAGGCACATTAAAACGATCCGTATCCAAATGAAACGCAATTTCAAAACCTATTATCACCCCTCTCCAACCATGCTTTCCATACGAGCCTGATATTAATTCCGAAAGCATACAGAAATATTGCGTAATATTGTAGAATTATTTTCTATAGTAATTTGACGAAATACGTTTCAGATTCGTGTCGTTCCTAGCCAATAATATAAGAACAGCTAACTTTAAAAATACGCGAGCTATTGAGCAAAGCGAGCGACTCACACCTCGCTCTTGACATGCTGTGTGCGCCATCTATCGGATCTTTTCCGAAGCATTACCAGCCAGAAAATAATAGCGTTTGTGTGCAATATATAACAAATTTGCAAACATATACCAATAGTTTTATTTTTCGCGATCTCGGAATAATTTTTAAAGTAACATATATTTCGTGTACAGCGATTTTGAGTACTAGTAATTTCTATCCGACCGGTAATCGTTCGTCTACGTAAATTATACGCCATATTGTTTTCCCGGAAACACATTTCCTTGTTTCCGAAGAAAGTGGGACATTCGTGAATAGCTTTTAAGCAATTCTAACGTTATTCAACGCGTCATATTTCCAACTCGAATATATTAGCTGTAACGTCCAAAGTGTGATGATAGCTACAACTACTGTCTCGCAAATGTTAACCTAAATTCATTGTCTCGGACAAATTAAAAAGAGTTAGCAAATATTCCATTTTTTGCAAGGTTTCATATTTTTACTTTTATAACCCACTAATTTTTTTTTAGACAGATGTCAGTCTAAAACATGTTAACATTAGTTAAGCATTACAGTACAATGGCAAGTAGATTAGCTGACAGCTTGTTGATAAAAAAATACAGCATCCACTTGACGTACCAGCTGATGGCGAAAGGATACATAAACGAAAAGTAAACATTAACGCTACTTTCGTCGTACTGTCAGAATTTCGCCAACTTACATGAAACAGACTTTATAATAGACGCAGGTAGGGCCAGTGGCATTTTTCAAAGGTTGATTTCAGAAGTGCTCACTTTACCGTAAACAGCCTATAACTAACTCTTATCATCCAGCAGGTCTTGGAGATTGACTTCAGCAGAGATAATGAACCGTAGCACGGTTTAACAACCAGTGTGCTAGAGTACTAATAATGATACCAATAACAATAAATCTTTGTCTCATAGAGAGTGAGAAAAAAATTAAATGATAATTAAGGGTTTAGGTACAATAGTGTGTGCACATCACATGGAAAGCTATTTTGAGGACAACCACTTGGATTCGGACCCCACTGCCTCCCGAAAGCAAGTGAAATACACACTACCACCTTTGTGAAACATAAACTTATTTAATTTGTCACTAATTCAATCATTATTTCAATAAGACGTTAATGCGTGGAACCACTTCTCGTAATTCGTTGCCAAGTTTGCGTAGCACTGAGGTAACTAACTGATGTTAATGGCAAGCTATATGCAGTAACGGGAAGTGATTTTTTTTTAAAGATAGGTTTCAAAAGTGCTAACGTTTCCGTGAACGTCTTATAAACTCCGCGAGAACAACTTTCCTTCTCCGTGATGCCCTGTGGGCCTTTCTTTGACGACCTCTTATCGTTTCTCTACCCACAAACCAGCAGTTCGTTGACATTTTCATTTTGTATTACTTCCAACGGGTATCCCGACGACTACCACTTCAGTCTTCACTGCCATTTGGCTACAGTAGGGCAGAACTGAAACAATAGAAACATGCTAATATAGCGGTACTGTGGCTGCTGGAACATTGTAGTGTTGGAACATTGTAGCGTTGGAACATTGTAGTGTTGCAACATTGTAGCCTATCACCAGAATAACATCTGGGAAAATGTATAAACATATCTGCAAAACATTTCCTTTTGTGGTTTGCAGCATACAGTTTCAACAATTATAATAATACATGTATTTATAATTTTTTTTTTAAAATATATAAAGCTTTCTTAATACCTGCTTTAAGCGTTGTCAAATAAAGTTTTAACATTTTTTTTTTTAGACATTTAGTAAATTGTGACTGTAATAGCAAAACGATGTTAAATATTTTAAGTAATGTTCAATTTTTTAACTTGTGTAGGGTATAAATGTTTGCTGTATTTCAAAGTAAATATTTTATGTAAACAGTACCGATAAGAAATATTAGTGTGATGATGTCCAACACAGAAGTATTGCCATTTTTTCCGGGCATTTTAAGAGGATCTCACTTGTTGATGGAAATTCACAGTGACGTTCTCTGAGTAACGCCACCTCTTTTTTAAGAGCTCGTAATGTTATTAAAAATACTTTCACGTCACTGCTAGAGCAAAAAAAAAACATATGCCAGAATATTTTATAATTAAATAGACATTTTTACATCATTCTCTCTTGTTCTGTTTCGTTGGCATCGTCAGGAAATC